>JAKTVF010000073.1:0-49775 GCA_030557055.1 Candida tetrigidarum
GTACCAGGGAAAGTAGTGATGGTAGTGAATGAAGAACCGATTTCAGTGACAATACCAGATTCAGTAGCAACCGAGCCATCAGAGTTGGTAGTAGTCCACGTGGTTGTGTATTCATTGTTTAAGTCTGAACTTGATAAAGATGACGATGGCTGATTTGTAGTTGATGCTTCAGTAAAAGAGAATTCATCCGAAGAAGAGGATATTTCAGCAGAGGATGGTTCATAGTTTGAGGAGAATTCTTGAGTGGAAGGTAATTCTTCAGTGGAAGATGAAGAGTCTTGGACCCTAGTGGTGGAGGTGTACCATGATCCGTTGGTATCAGTTGTTACATCAAGAACATAAGTTTCTGTTAATTGGGTTCCATCAGAAGCTGTTGTTGTTATTGTTGTTGTATATTCTGTTGGACTAGTCCCTGGAGCGTCTGGCAATTCTTCCTTTTGAATTTGACAAATAGATGGCATAGTACGTTTGGGAACTGGACCAAGGTACCGAACACTACCAAGTGATGTATCTTGTAATCCACCACCCGAATCAGTTGCCATTCGGAACAAAGTCATGTCATATCCTGCACCAATTTTGAATTTTTGATCATATGCACCATTGTACAAGTAAAGAATTCCGATTGTCGGATCATAATAATACTTAGTAAGCGCTGAAGGAGGAGCAGCAAGTGGAACAGTTAAACCAAGCTTGTTACCATTACCAAAACCATAGACATTAAAGGGATCCGTGGGAGCATGAGGAGTGGTAATGGGTGCAGTGATAATGGATGATTGGTTATCAACTAAGAAAAAACTTTGTGTGCTATCAACAGACAAAAGCGAGTTTGGAAAATAGAGAGTAGAGTTTGCCACAGCCACTATACAACCAGAACCAGTCATTGGTGTTGTCAGTTGGAACACTTCGTTATAGAAATGAAGCTGACCATTGTTTGTCATAGTACCACCAGGATCACCTAAAGTTACGACACTAGAAGTTCTTTGGTTTTGATAAAATACCATTAAACCTTCGTTGTCCCAAGAAGCAGCAGTTAAGGACGTGACGCTTGGAAGGACACCAGAAGCACCAAAGTACATCTCACCATTATTGGTGAAAGAAGCTCCCACCAAGTTATAGGTTGATGAAGTTAAAGAAGCAACAGAATTGAAAGAAATAATACCATCATTGGTAATGGAACTAAGAAGGGAAGTCATTGTAACTTGAAGGGCGACTAATGATGATGTCAGGGAGATGTAAAAACTAGCCCCTGATTGAACATCTAAGGAACCCACAAGGGCAGAAACAGCATTATCAACAATCGACCATGAGGCACCAGAGTGGACGGTAATGTCGCCAACATTTAAGTCAACGGTTCCACGGTCAACTCTATCCTCCGTGATATCGAGTGCCAAAGTAGAACTGAACACTAGCCATGAGGTTATGAAAAACCGTCTTAATGGAAGTAACATATTTGTTATTTGGTAAGTGGGAGAAGAAAAGTTTTAATGATTATGGAAACTAAAAATTAATAAAAAAAAAACTAACCAACAAATTTTAAAGAATTACAGGATTCGTATTACCATTTATAGACTTCTAGAAATACGCTAGCGAAGGCTGGAAATCCATTTTCTATATCTTAATTTTGAAAGTTACAAGGTAAAAGCTTTTTCCGTGTCTGGGTTCAGTTGCGAAAATTGGTTTCGAATTCCATAAAGGCATTACTGCAACAGATAATAGCCAATGAAAAAAAATTGAAGATACAAGAAAATGCTTAAAGGTGCATATGTGGTAGTAACAAAACCAAATTAGTTGAAGTTTATTCATTGCTTGGGTGTCTTTTTAAATTTTAGTTTTTGAGTACTTGCCGTTAGTTGCAATAATTTATTTTTTTTTCTTTTTTTCTTTTTGCACACAATGAGATTACACTTTCTGCAAAAACTAATTTCAATCCTTATAGTCGAATGCTTAACTTAGAAAGACAAGTTTAAGAAAATCGTACGACAATGGATGCATAAAAAACAAAAGATCATGGAATGGAAGTTTTTCTACAAAAAGAACTAAAAATAGACCGAGTGTTGTGGCTCGGGTAACTTACAACTTCAGCGGTGAACCCTGTTCAAGTTCCATACATTGAATATCGATTATATGAATAGTGGCAAGTCACGTCTAAGATAAGAAAACAAAAAAAAGACCTATTGAATTAAAGCAAATATAAAACATTCAGAGAATAATTAATTAACTCTACACCAGAAAGACAAAAGGTAAAACTAGAGTCATTAAAGTTAGAATCTTCTTGGAAATAAAGGAATTCCCCTTTCTGAAAAGGAAAGTCGGAAATCGCAGTTTGGAAGCATTAAGCACATTCACGGAAAGCGTATTTCGGCTTTTATGTTTTATTCCACTACATATATCTCATGAAAAAGAAATTCGTCCAAAAAAGCTGATCAATTTCATAAAAAGGTCATATTTCCAAGTAATTAGGCGGCTCCAGCGTAATTAAGTTAACTTTTAGATCGGAATTTTTATCCTCATTATTATCGAACATCCTCGGACAACTAAACAAAAAGTTCCAAAATTCTTAACTACTTGTCTCAGTAGCTAACTTAGTAGTGACGAATCCAAACTTAGAGTTACCACTGTTGTGTCTAAGAAACGCAAAAGCGACAAATGAAATAAAATTTGAACTGCTAAAAAGGATCGAACACAAAGTTGTTAAGAACCCCACTTGTGAATACTTGTAGCCAAGGAGTACTTCCGATTATCCGAAAGGTGTTTAAATGTGCTCTCTAACCATAGAATCATACAATTGAAAAAAGCTGCATATACTTAGTCCATGATACATTGATGCTAAAAAAAAACATAAATGGGCTCAAAACTCATTAATCAACCGTAAATATCTCTCCCTATTTTTGGTTATCTTAATCCTGTATGAGTGCGCATACAATTGCTTACCCCTTATTTGTCTAGAAAGAATCAGATATTCTGAGTTATAGATAATCTTACCACCCCAAGCTGTATCTGAAATCTTAAAGGGATTGATTTTCATATACTATAATGTGTAATGCGTGATGAAAAAAAAAATTGAACTGCAAAATTCAAGGTTTGACAATTGCGTACGTACATACTTAACAACCATTATACAAGCACCGCGGAAAACAATGAAGCATATTTCCGTTGCTTCTTCTTTTCCATACAGGAAAGAACCACAAAATAATAGACTTAAATACTTAAATCTTATATTCGGAGATAATAAACAAACGGGGAAAACATCTTCACAATGTCCATACTACGCAGCCAGTAATTTAATAGCAGATAAACAAAAGAAACGCCTTAATCAATAATCATCTAACCTACGATTTTGTTCATACGTTTATCATCAGTAACTCAAAAACAAAAATTTCTTGTTTATTATTTAGCCCTACATGCATTCTAACAAATTAGCTGTGATCTATGTTGTTAGGACATTGTCGGTGGTGCTTAGATTTTGAATAAAATATGCAATTCACATGTACAAGAGCAGATATTAAATTAATCTTAGATGACTTCGTTAAGCAACAGCTTCTTCCATTAGGAAATAACCTTTTAACTTATGATTCTTTGAAAGTTAAAGAATAATCTTATTCTTTTTTGTCAACCAGACTGGCTACTTATTCACTATTAGACTATAAAACTTTAAAAATAAATAACAGGTGTAAAATTTAAATACTTATGACCTTGACCTCAAATGGTGTGTTTTTTCATTTTTATTTTGATTTAATTTCAAACTGTATCAATTTCTTCATGGAGAATCTTTCTTGGTCATGACCAGGAAATACATTGCAAATTGCATGTAATGCCTTGATTAATATATTCAAGTTCGTAAACTAATGCATTCAAAAAAAAGCTTGTAATTAACTATTAGTTTGTTCAATTAAAGTTCGAATATACTTGGAAAAAAGTGGGTAAAATTGAAGAATCTTAACTTTATTTCTTTCCCAGTTGACTTATAAACTAGTAAATCCCAAAAAAACACGCAATTAGTGGCGCTTAGTTGATACAGAAATGGGCAAAAGAAATTGCTCATAGATCAATTGCAAGAAAGAAAAAAAAAAATAGCGATACTATTTCCCACTTCGAAATAAGGGTTAGGTTTTGGCAAGAAACTTTATTGAAGGTATACAATAAAAGCTTACGGTTTTTGTGTTGAACTTAGTATCTGTATAACTGGTTATAATAGAAGCCGCAAAATATAAATGCCTGAATCTGGTGTTTATGCAGTATAATCTTGCGAGTGGTGGCACTCAACTTTTATTTTCTTTTTGTACTTTTTCTTAGTTGAATTTACATTATACATATATTGTTTACTTCCGCAAATACAACTGGAAATTGCACAGACTCGTTTTATTGTGTAAGTGATCAACCTTAAACGGGATAAAGTTTTCATAAATCCTCCAATTAGTTACAAAAACTAATTACAATGTTTCGTCCGATCGCAAGGGCATTGGAGGAATTATTGATGTCATTTTTTTGTGGTAGATGCAAAGGAAATTTGATTCTCAAAGAGATGAAACTATATAGTCTACGTCCATATGCTGTGCTAGTGACCCAAAGTTGATACAAGATGCCTTGAATAGGGAAATAGAATTCTGGAGCAATAATCCCTTTTGCATATTGCATTAGATTGGGAAAACTACTGTCTTTCCCTCCTCTCGGAATATATACCACCCTATTCCGCTAATAGACTAACAGTATACGTTTGAAAAATTCTTACATGTGCAAAATAATACTAAAAGCAACAAGGTTTCTCTTTTGGAAGTGGACAGATAACCAACTAATGTAACTAACCATGTTGTGAATATAAGTGTATTGGGGAAGGTTATGAGAGTAAATAATTACTTTGAAAGCAAGAAACAGGAAAAGCCATGTATATAAACAGACTTGAATCATGTTATGACCCTTTAGAAATGGCGCCACAACTACATGTTTATGGTTACATTCATGTTGAAGCTCATCATCAACTGATGACAGCGTAAGGTTAAAATCTAATTTTGTGACATGAACGACGAGGAAATTTTATTTTCCGCGGTATTTCCGTTTGTGTTTAGTTGTATTTAGTATTGCATTCGGTGCGCTATTTTATATCGCTTCTTAATATAGGCAACTTTCACACGGAAAAGATTAAAAACATCAAAAATAAACATAGAAAAAGAAGTAGAACTATTCATTGGAAATCAATGGGTTAAGAAAAATATGTCAATTGATTTCTAAAATAGAGAATACTTTTCATTTGTCCCAACAAACAAGAAATCCCGATTGAGGAAAACAATAATGAGTGGGGAAGTTCCACTTACTTTCTGAAAGGGCTCAAAATTTTTTTGGACTACAGTGATATTCAATCTGGAGACACATGAGTTAATTTTAACTATGCAGATTGGCGGTTGTGATTGCGTGTGCATGAAATTGGAGTTGATTTCTTCACGGATATTATTTTCCGCATTCTTTCCGTTCTTAAGTTGGCATATTGTTATTCTGAACGGAAAAACCGTTAAAATTAAAACCCCATTGGAGGAGAAGACCCTGCAAACAAACAAAAAAATAAAATTAAACATCAACCGGGTAAGAATTTTTGTTTTTCAAAATAAAAAAAACCAATGAATTGTGATACAACAAAATCTCGGGATCAGGCGTAGTACCAACTGAAAAGGATCAGGAAAACTAAGCTGCAATCAAGTAAATGATTGTTGGGGTTATGAATATACCATAAAAACCAAACCCCGCTGTATGCCAACCATAAAAATTCCCTTTGCGTTCAATTACTTCGGAATCTAACTCATTCTCAAAAAAAAAAAAGAGTATGGATTAAAAAGAAATTATTTCCAAATTCTTAAGACTAAAGGCAATTGACTAAATGGCATGGCCAAACATTTAGTCATACTTAGTGAATGCAATTATTTAGTCCTAGTCCTATATTGTACTACTTTTCGTACTTGGAATTGCGGTCATATTTCACCATTGGCCATCGTCTTCCTTCTCTCTCCCTCTTTTCCTCTCATCATTCTACTATTATTTTGAAATGATTAATTCGTAAGAGAACAAAAACATACTTACGTAACTCAATGATTGGTTCAATAATAGCCGGTTTTGTGCATCGGTTTTAATCGAAATGTTTTCCGCCAACCATTAAGAGCCGCTGTAATTTCATTTCTAGATTTTTTAAATGCTCATCTGCATGTGGCTACAAACCCAAGAAACGACTACGATTTTGATGAAAGACTTAGAACTTTAATTGGCAAAGTTTATTCTAGGCGATTTTTCATGGTGGTAATGTGTGATAAACAGAATAACCTCGGTTTATTAAAACTACTTCATGGCAGATGGATGATTTAGATTCCTTCAAGGATTTACCAAAATATAGAATATATTGAATCCTTGTATTTAAGCTTTAGACTCATTGAGTACGAATTTTCCTCGATTGTAATAATATTTGGTGGTTTTTTTGGGAATTTGAACACGACTTTGCTGCTTAACCATTCAGAAGAAAGATGTCCTTGGATAGTAGAAGTTATTCGATTGGTATGCTTAAAATATGTTAATATCTTGAACTTGAAAGTCTCTGTAATATAATATTTGGCCATTCCTTCGATATGTCAATTATTTGTAATTTCTTTATTTTCAGTTGAACATTTCACCAAAATTAAAGTAAAAAATGTGTATTGTCATTTCAAGACAAATCGATCGCTCAAGATACACCACAATCAAACAATATCTAAGGTTTTATTAGTTAATTATACTTAAAATTACCACAAAAATCATACCCACCCTCGTAGAAGGTCCATTTCCTTTCGTGTAGTGATTTAACCAACTTTGAAGATTACAACAATTTTCAAAAGTACACGTCTTTCTGAACAAAAATATTGGCTTTCAAACGAACGACCCTGCTGTTTTGAAAAATTTTCACACCGCGTGTTGAAATAGTCTAATTGGAGGGCAATTCTACCGCGTTTTTTTCTTAGTTTTTAATGATACATTGTGTTCGAATCTGATGATAGGATAAACCGAACTACAAGAAATTGGGTTGTCAAACTTACAATAACGAATTGTTTTTAGAAAGAAATAAATGTGTATTTATTTAAAAAAACTAAAGTAAGTATAAAGAAGAAGATCAGAAAGAATAAAAGCAACGATATTTCAAATTAAAAGCAAAGCAAAAAAGTAAGCATCTTCCTCTTTATACACCATTAAGAACACCCAGTTGGGAGTCCTTACATAATGGTACACTTGGAAACAGCATAACCGTTACCGACACGGACAACGGCGTTGTCTTTAGAAGCAGCGGAGGTGGATTGAGTTTTAGTGTTAGTGTTAGATTGTTGAGCAGCCATTGTTGATAGTAATTGTTTGTTTGTTGATGATAGAAATCAAAAAAAAAATGAACCACTCAAGAGTGATATCCACCCATTTAAATAGTTTTCCAGAATGGCTGAAACCTAGAAGATTTGTATCTTGTTCGGTAGTTTCATTTGCAACTAATGGGTGAATATCACTATGCTGACTGTGGAAAAGAAATAAAAATAGAAAAAGAAATTCTTGGTGGGGTTACGATTGGTTTGTTTGGTTGATGATAATTGCCTATTTTGTCAATGACAATACACACCATGGGTGAATTTGAAAAGATATGGAACATTACCCGATTACAACCCCAGAAAACCAAAAGAAACTAGGATGCCACGAGTTACCTAATTTGGCACTGACAATAGGTTTGAGATGCAACAGCTATTACAGTGTGGTTACCCAAACAAAAAAAAGAAAGAAAGGCAGGAATGCCATCTCGGTAATTACAACTTATACAACCCATTTATTCTTTTGGAATACAACTACTACACTGTTTCATCGGATCAATTATATGGTTTGCATCCAAATATCCAACCTCGTTATTCGTTCACGAAAGTTAGCTAGGAATAAGAAGATCGTGCAGATTTGCCAAATATTTTTTTTCTTTCGGTTCACCACCAAATCAACAAACACGGGAAAACGAAAAAGTAAAAAAAAACTTTCCAAAGATCTTCAAAAACCATCCCTAGTATCTTGGTCGTAGTTATCATCACACAATACACACACGATGAATTTTTTTAAAGGGGTTTCTTTGTTGAATATCCCCCGTATATCCGCTATAGGTATAACTCATCAATCTATCAGAACTTTCTCCTCCAGTTCACCAATACTCGCCAGAAAGACATATGACAGATACTATAAAATCACCAAACAATTGACATCTATTGACAAGAGAGATTACAAAGCTGGTCAAGAACGTCCAAAATACATGTCTGTTCCTAAAGAAATGCCAAAATATCCAAGATATGATTATGAAACTAGATTTTTCAAGAGTCAAAACAGAGGATTATATGGAGGTTTACAACGTAAAAGTTCCAAAAAATGTTCAGAATTCTTGAACAAAACCTTAAGATCCCATAAACCGAATGCTGTCTGGACTAAATTATGGAGTGAAACTTTGAACAAGCAATTAAGATTAAAAGTAGCAGTTAACGTGCTTAAAACCATCACCAAAGAAGGTGGATTGGATCAATATTTGTTAAAGAGCACTCCTGGTAGAATCAAGACCATGGGTTTGAAAGCATGGCAATTAAGATATGAACTTTTACAAGCTCAAGCACAAAAGGAAAGAGGTACCATCTCTCTACTGGACGAAGACAATGTAATTAAACCTGTCACTTATATTCATTCCAATGGGTTGAAGTTCCATGCAACCAAGGAGGAATTGTTAAGCGAGTTACACGAAGCTGTTCAGAGAGACTCTTACTATCCTATCAAACCAGTCCATTTGGAAAGACGTTACAGTTGGTGGTCATATAAACAAATAGTGGACAAATTACAAGAACACAAATGGGATTTCTCCAAATTTGCCCAATAAGAGTGGGATTTTCTGTAAATAGCATATATACATTATACATACACACACACATACGCATATTACATAGAATTACTCAAGTGTGGTACATTTTATTGTGAATACTACAAACAAACTGAATGATAGACATTCATGCACAAACATTTTTGTCTCTTGAAGAGAAATTATTAGGGTTAGAGCCCTAAATTGGATTAGATCGCACGAGAGATAAGTCGTGTGGAAACACAAAAAAATTAATATGGAGGTCGCACTTACCCTTAGAGAGAGAGAGAGAGAGAGTGTGTGTGAGTGATTGTGTGAGTGCATGCCTTCTCCTACTCTCAGTTGGTTGTAACGAAAAAAAGTAAATTTTTTTGGAAAATTTTTGAGAAGTTCTTGAAAGTTATCATAATATTAATAGATCAAGTATACAAAAATGGCTAAGTCAGGTATGTGGGTATAATACACAGGGCCATTCATGAGAATAGATGAAGTATCAAGTTATATTGGAACAGAGGGAGACAAGAGTTTATTGGGATTAAATCTGAATATTATTGAAGAGAAAGTTCATCCTGAAGGGAAGAATTGAAATTTTTTTATTCTATCATTTCACTAAAGAATCAACTAAATTTTAAAACTACGACAACAGCAAAAGTAACAACAACAACAACAACATCATCATCAAACGACGAGGAGATTTGAATAAATGAAGAGATAGGAAATGATAGGATCAAAAAGGAACAACCCCTAGAATAATCGACTTTTATGAAACTACATCTCATCTAAAGTGGCACCATGATACAATGCAATGAAACATTAGTCATACTAACATTATAACTTTTTTTAGGAATTGCTGTCGGATTAAACAAAGGTAGAAAGACCACCGCTAAGGAAGTTGCTCCAAAAATCTCATACAGAAAAGGTGCTCAATCTCAAAGAGCTGTTTTCGTCAGATCTATCGTTAAAGAAGTTGCTGGTTTAGCACCATACGAAAGAAGATTGATTGAATTGATCAGAAATGCTGGTGAAAAGAGAGCTAAGAAGTTAGCCAAGAAGAGATTAGGTACTCACAAGAGAGCTTTAAGAAAAGTCGAAGAAATGAACCAAGTTATTGCTGAATCTAGAAAACATTAAATGGGTTAATTTTTTAACAGGGGTTTTTGTTAAGCTTGTACATTAATTTCATCTTTCATTCCATTAATATATGTAAAAATATACAAAAAAAGAAATAGTGAACGAGCTGTTAGTTACTGTAGATTTTATTATTAGTGGCGAGGGCGAGGTAGGCGCAAGGCGAGGGTGCGGAGCAATGGTGGGATTATAATTGCGTTGCAACTGTTGGCATTGTGAGAGTTGCATTTCGACCAATCCAAACCCATATTATTTTTTTTCTCCCTCATGTTTTTTTGCCAACATGAATTTCTATTGGAAATGGTTATTCTTTTTTTTTTAACAACCAAAAGAGATTGACCACTACAAGCCAACAATGATTAGATCTACATTTACCAAAAGCTTCTATAGATTACTAAGTAGCACCACGTCTCCATCATCATCATCATCACCACCATTGTCACCACCATCTCACTTTGCCAATCCAAATGAAATTCCACCTACTTACTCGGAGAAACTAACCCAAACCCAGCCTTTGACTGGCCACCAACCACAAGCACAAGCACAGGAACAACATAGTACAACGCCACCACTGATAGCTGCAGGTGCCACACAGACTGATAGTAAGACGTCACTGAAACCACAGGATGGGTCGATTAAAGAAATTACTGCATTGATAGCAATGTTTGCATTGGCATATATTGCCATCGACAATTACACCGAACGAATAAGGTTAGAGAAACTCCACACCGAAACCACAGCAATCAATTTGAAAGCATTACAGATACAACAGTTGAATAATCAACGAGAGAAACAAGCGAAAGAATTGAAGATGATAGCAGAACGTAAAGAATTCAATAGGAGAGACTTCAAAATGGGTCTACATATCGCGTTGTTAAGAAAACAATTGATTGACTTGGGATATACTCCCGTGGATATCGATTTGGCAATTAAAGAATTTGAAAAAAATGTGAAACAGGATAATTCTATAAAACATGTCAACAACCAATATTTATGGTTAGATGACAAGTCAGGTATGTTATATATATATTCTTAATGGAGCTCGCCTTCTATCCTCCATTATTATCTTATTGGAAAGAACCACGCCATACTAACCAATCATTTAATCTAGATGTTAAACCATATCTTCCTGACCCTATGGAATACGACAAATCTCGTAAGAAAGAGTAAACTATCATAGCAATAGGGTTTCTAAGTAAAAGGAAAAAAAATACACGTCCAAATATTTTGCGTCAAGTACACGCTTCCATTCAACCATCCATCACCAACTGTATAAAATCGTCAGTACAAAAAATTTTTTTTTTTTCTAACTTTTTTCTTCCTTTCTTTTTTTTTCTTCTTCATCAATGTCTTTAATTTAAGTGGCACCCATTAGAGTCACGGATTGTATGATAATTTCTTCTACATATAGTCTTATAATCACTATGAGGGTTATTTTCGTGCTCGGGTTTCGCCATAGACAAATTTATGTTTTTACCAACCTTTAAATGCTCGTGTCTTTTCGAATCATGTTGAAATGACTATGCGGTTCTAAACATACATTTTATTTATTTATATTATTTATTGCCTTCTTTTTGGTTAATACGAAGATATGTATGAACTGATTATATCTTCTGTTAAGTTTAATCCTTTGATGAATTTCGAACTAGCAGTGATCTCATCGGTTTCCATATCATCTGGGTTACTATTGTTATTGTTCTGTAAGATTACGATTTCACCATTTGATATTTTAAAATGAACCAATATCTCTTCTGATTTAGCAACACCTTCAAAAGTTAATTGTAAATCACCATTTTGACCAAGATCCATGTCTTCAATTCTCAACAAAAAGTAGCTTTCAGCATCGGTGAACCTTATGCTACCATCATAGTTATTGCTATCGTGGTTATTAGTTTCATTGGTGTTGTTGTTATTGCTATTGGTACTGTTATTGCTGTTGTTATTGATTGTGGAAGCACCACCGTTTGTGTCCCCCTGTAAGAAATTATCAAGATCAATCTCATCTTTGTTATTCACTGGTTGAATGGTTGAGTAGTTTGCAGTTTCTGTTATGGCACTGAGCCCTAATATCTCTTCATCAGTTACATCATCTGGTAATTTCAACGATTCTTTTAATTTCTGTTTAACATCTTCGGTCAACTCCTTGTCGGTAGCAGATATGCCCATCAATCTTGAACTTCTTCTTCTTTTATTGCTAAATATTGGAATTTGTGCCAGTTTGTTATTGATAACTGTACGAACCAAGTTCGATAAAACAAGGAAATTTCTCAACACAGGGACAATCTTTGGAATGTCTAGCATCTGATTAATGTTGAACGATCTCAAGTTGACAAATTTATTAGGTACGTTGTTACAGAATCGGAAAGAAACATTGCTGGAATCAATATTCAACCCTTGCTCAAATTCTTCACCATTGTTGATTTTTTCAAACACATCTTTTAATGGTGACTTATTATCATCACTAACACCATCATCACCCTCTGTTGTAGTATATTCTAAAAGGCCAAAATATTCCAACACATAAACTGGCAAGTAAATTGGATGGTTTAATTCTAATTGCAATGCCCATGCGGTGAAGTTATCACCTTCTGTAGCTAATGGTTTCAAAGTGGTCTCGAATTCAAACTTGTACTTGCCATGTGCTATTTCCCATTCTTGAAGTTGGTTGTCAATCAAGTAATCAACTTGACTTACCGAGTCCACCACATTAAGTTTTAACTCGTAATTTTTACCCAACAACAATTCATCAACCCCCTTGATTGCCCGGTATTCCCGATTTATGAATCTATAGTCTTGCCAAATATCAAGAGCCACGCCAAGTTTCTTGTTGTCATTTAACTTGACTTGTCCAATAATACTAAATTCCAGTTTCCAGTCTTCAGATTCTTTATCAATTTGACTTATCGTATGTAACAACAACGCAATGGTTTCATTGTAAATAAACAATTCTGGATTATAATTGGTAAATCTGTCAATGGTAGCCAAATATTGTAAATTTACTGGGAAATTCCCCAATTTCGAGCCTTGTAAATTACTCAACAAGATGTCTTCAACTAAACTCTTATTGGATGGCAATTTGTTTAAAAAACTAACACGATTATTATTGCAATTCAATTTCACGTGGGTTAGACCTAATTCATCTTTATGCACAGTATATGGCTCTTCTCCTATTTGAAGGTTTTCACTTCCGTTGATAGATAATGAAAGGTTCACGATCTTGGAATCCGATTCAAAATCAATGTCTAAAAGAATCGACGACGCAGCAATGGTCAATTTCTGAATATTTGAATTAGTTGTTGATGAAGAATCTTGTAATTGGAAACCCAAGTTGTTGTCAATAAAAGTTTCGAGTTTCAATTGTTGAGCTAACCTTTGGATTAGTTCAACTGATATTTGAAAGTTTGACGAGTAGTTGTACAATAGTTGCAATGATTTTTCTAGTTCCGAGTTGAAGGTGGAAGTCATTGTTCGTCTTTTTGGGATTGTTAGTGTTGTTGTTGTTTTTGGTGTTGTGGTGATTGTTTTTGAGGTCTGTACAGTGAAAAATCAATTTTGGAACCAACACACGCCAGACGGAAACAGCAGATTTATATAAACAAAAAATTTTTCTTTTCAATTCGGAAACAAAACCATCTCACCAGCCAGCTATCAACCAACCACCCATTCAAAGAAGAATACCAAGAAAGCATGTCGTCATTAATAACACCTGAGATCCTGGCACTTATAGATCCCGTGGTTTCTTTATTGAAACGTCATCAAATCGAAGTCGATAAGGAAATTGCATTGACAGTTGCCCAATTGTTAATGAAAGTTATATCAGCTGCAAGATGGTCGAATATCTATGACTTGATTGAACTTATAAGACAGGTTGGTGTTATAATCCATAAAGCGTACCCAAGAAAAGTCATCCCAGATAACGTTGTTCGTAGGGTTTTAGCATTGATTAGAGAAGAAATCGAACCCGAAAACCCTACCACCAGCACTACCACTACCACCAGCAATGCTTCTGAAAACAACCCAATGATGAGTTCAATGTTTAGTTTATTGTCTACAAACAACACCAAGAATGAGAGCCTTAAAGAAAAACAACAACCACAACTGAAAAAACAAACAAGCGATATGAGATCGATCATTATTCAAGGGATCAGAGATTTGATTGATGAAATCTCCAATGTCAATGAAGGAATAGAAACCATGGCTGTTGATTTGATTCACGATGGTGAAGTTTTATTGACTCCTACCCCAAACTCAGAAACCGTGATTCATTTCTTGATTAAAGCAAGCGCAAAGAGAAAGTTTACTGTTGTGGTAACTGAAAACTACCCTAATGAAATCAAAGCTGCCCATAAGTTTGTTAAAACATTAGCTAAACATAACATTGAAACTATATTAATTCCAGATACTACTACTTATGCTATCATGTCACGAGTGGGTAAAGTCATAATAGGTACCAATGCTGTGTTTGCCAACGGTGGTTGTTTGTCGAGTTCCGGTGTGGCCAATGTTGTTGAATGTGCCAAAGAACACAGAACTCCAGTTTTCGCAGTGGCTGGGTTATACAAGTTGTCACCATTGTATCCTTTCACAAGCAGTGATATGATTGAAGTGGGGAATTCCGGTAAGGTTTTGAATTATGATGATTTCCAATTGGTTGAAAACGTTGATGTTGTGGCAAATCCATTGGAAGATTATATACCCCCTCAACACATTGATATTTTCATGACGAATATTGGTGGGTTTGCACCATCCTTTATCTATAGAATTGTCTTGGATAACTACAAACCTGAAGACAATACACTTGAATAATAAAACGGAATAAGTTCTGCGATGTTTATAAATTTTAATTTTAATTTTTTTTTTATTTTAATAAAAGGACGACTTCTTCTTCTTTATAATTTTGATTTTTCTTGGTTTTGTAGGTTGTCCTAATACCACGCCTTCATGAGCAGTGATTGTAGTAGACGTAGAAGAAGAAGTGGTAGTAGTAGCCAATTTAGCAGCCCATGGTTTTCTGATTCCTACATGGGTATTGAAGTTGTCATCTTTGGAAATAGTCGGGAAACTTTCTCTTGAATCCAATCGTGGGTCGATCTTGTTTTCATTTATGATTTCCAACTCTTCATCGATCAAAGAACAGATCTGTTCAATTGAAAGTAGTTGTGGTTGCATATCTTCATCAGTTGATGTATTGTAGAAATTTGTATTGGTCACATCAAATGTCGAACTCACGGTAATGATATTTCTAGGGAAACCTCCATCTTCGCCATAATCATCATCGTTGTTGTTATCATTATTATGGAAACAATCAATGTTTTCATTAGCTTGCAAACATGAAATCAACTCTTCTCTTGAAAATAGCACTCTTTGTTCAAAGACATGGTTGGGGTTTTTGAACTGATACTTTTGAAAGAAATTCTGAATCTTTTCAAAGAATGTCTCTATATATCTGATTGTCATATTTATATTGTGTTGAACTTGTGGATGGATAGGTGAATGGCTCACAAACAAGAATTACAAAGAAAAAAAAGCAGAGATTGCACATGGCACATTTTCTTTACTTTTTTTTTTTTGCAACAATAACATAATTTGTATTTCGAATACATAAAAAAATGCTATACAAATTAATCAGAGAACCTATATAAGTGAGCAATCCAAACCATCATTATTTGATGCTTTTCTTTGCTGAGTTTTTGCCTTTTCCAATAGGAACATGGACAATATGTTCATCGTCTGGATGTTCTTTTGGTAAAACCAAATCGATACCCTTTGGAGAAATATCAGCTTGGATATCATCAGCATCAATTGGCTGATCAAACTTAACAGTACTGTAGTAGCTTTTTGCAGAATGACCACCTTCACCATCTTCCTCTTCTTGAGAAATAGAGATAATCAATTCGTTGTCTTTCTTGTTGAAATCAATTGTGACATCATCTTCATTTAAGTCATCATCAGCATAAACCACCAAATACTTGTCTGGTCTCTCTTCGGTTTTCAAATTATCATCAAACCCAACAAAGTACTTACCAGAACTAAAGTTCTTCCAGAAATCATCATAGAACTCATCATTGAAGCTTCTAGTTAAAGATCCTCCAGATGGTCCATAAAGAGTAATTTGTTGGTCGTCGGAAGAAGGTTGATATTGCTGTTGACGTGATCTACCAGCAAGTCTACGTGGGTTGTAATTTGGTGGAACTTTGTTGGTATATTTTCTTGGTCTGTGGAATAAGTCGTCGAAACCGTGTTCAATATCGTGGAACCAGGACATGTTTTGTTTTTTGTTTTTGTTTAAAGCTAATTGATTAGTGGATGAATAACTGTAGTGGGAGAGAAGGAGAAGTTGATCTGAAATGAATATCCATACTTCTTGGGGGGTATTTATACTACAGGGTTTTCTTAAAATAGGGGCAGGAAGGAGGAGGGGGGAGGATATGTGATTAAGCGCATGATCAGATTGCAAAATAATAACCTTTTTTTTAAAAAAAGAAATGCAGCAACTACAATAAGAAAACTGAGGGTATGATCAAGCAATATAAGAGATCAAAATATCAAAAATTTATTCTAGAAAATTCTTTCTATGGTCATAAAAATCACTCCACAACTTCCAACTATCACCGATATGTTGCTCCTACCAGGATGGTCATTATTACGTTGTGGGTGAGGTCACTTCAAGTAATATAACGAGCAAGAACAAACTTCTGATTCATTCGAGGGATTTCTTTTCTTTTTTTTTTTTCATCCCTTGAAACTGTGGATCCACAGAATTAATCATACGTTCAAGGAGAAGTTTATCTATAAGCAATAGACGAAATAGGGGAATAAAAGGAGAAGATTGTATATGTGGTTGTGTGGTTGTGAGCTTGTTGAATGTGGCTCATAGGTGGTGTGCATGGATGTTGGACAGCGAATTTTCTAGATCAATAAGAGTAGAAGAAGGAAAGGCGGGGAGGAGGAGAGGAGAAATGAGAAGGTAGATACGGATGCCATTGCTGTGATTCCACCTACTCTGAATGATATGTTAAGAAGAGTTGCTGAAGATGTAGATGTAGTTAATACCAGTGTGTTCATCATCTAACCAGCGTGTGAAAAGTTGCAAAATCCTGGAAATTGAAAGGGTGAGGTTTTTCAATTGCTCAGTAAATTTAACTACAATAACTACTACATATGCATTCTGCCTCTTTCAGTAACTCTTAGCAGCTTTAGGATCTCTATATCACTTGGCAGAATAGGATTATATTATAACCAATATAAGTAATCAAAGAGTCGTGCACCAGTGCACAATAAAATAACCACACCAACAAATAAATTATAACAAGAAGAAAATTCTCGCTAAGAAAAATAAAATAATTAAAAAAAAAAAAAACACCAACAAAAAAAAAAAAAACCAGAAGCAAAATAAACTTACATAACGTTATTGACAAGATTTATTTATGAACAATAATTTTTTTTTTTTTTTGTCTTTAAACTAAAATTATAAATAAAAATAAACCTGAAAGAAAAATGGCACATCCTGGTAGACCAAGGGGTCGTATGAATAAAAAGACTTTGCAAGCGCAGGCTGCGTCTCAGGCAGAACAACTAGCAAGAGTTCAACAACAACAAGCACAACGAGCGGCACAAGCACAAATGGGAAATAATAATCATCACCACAACCAACAACAACATTCCATTAAGGAGGAAGCTGGTGTTCAGCTACACGATGAAGCCGATTTGATTTCGTTTAGAAACGACGCATTGTTGAGGTACATCACCAACCATGAATACATTGAGAATGTCATGAGCAAATTAATCCACAGTTCCAAAATTATCCCTCCGAGTTTGTACCCACTTGTACCAAAAATCACCGATTATGAGAACTTGAAACCGGAAGATGTGTATTTTGGGGATTTAGAAGCTATGAAGTATGTTGAGAACAAGCTTGCTGAAAACTTGAATAACACAAAGCAAGAGTCAGATCCTTCTTTCCAACAGTACTTATTCACCGATTCAAAATACAAGTATCAACGTGAGAGTGTGGAAAAATTATCTACTTTACAAAGCAACTTGAATGACAAAGAATCGATTACCAAGTTGGAATCAGAATTGGATAACATATTAAATGAATACAAATCAAAGTTCAACCAAGAATATACTAAAAAATCCGCCGTATCCCAATATTCTATATCGATTGACAAAATATCTTCACAAATAGAAGTGACGTCTGCTCCAGAGAACTACAATCCAAAACTGATCAACTCCTTCATCAACATGAACAACAATGGTGTCAATGAATCACAGGACAATATGAATGCCAATGACAGTAACAACAATGACACCAACAATAGTAACGGAAATTTCAATAACGAAGAAACATTGAATGGCTTCCAGTTTAATGGTGGTGGTAACATTGATACGTCTAAATTCAATGGATTTAGCGGTATACCAATGAACCAGTTTGACAGTACGTTTGGAATATCCATGAATGATTCTAATAGTTCAGGCACAAACAATGACAATAATGACACTATCATTACCAATTCTAGTATCCCAACTCAAGGAATGGTCCCAACTGAAAACGTCAACATAAACACCAAGGACTCTGAAAGTAACAAGAACACAATCGGTAGTAATAACGATAGTAACAATAGTGGAAATGACAATGCAAGTGGAAGTGTAAGTGGAAATGGCAGTTCAAGTGGAAGCGTAAGTGGAAGTGATAATAGTAATAACACCAACTCTCCTGCTAATGTTGGTAATGACGATGATAACGACGAAGACCAAGCAATGGTGGATGTTGAAAATGGACAAGAAGGAGAACAAAAACAAGAAAACCAACTACCTCACGACAACTCACACCCGGTGAGTGACGATATTAACCACAACAACAACAATAATAATTTAAACCATAACCACAACCACAACCATACCCATAACCGTGTAAGCAGCACTGATGGTTTAGATATGAATGATTTCTTCAATGATAAAGATGACGGGGATTTAGGACATCTGGCTATGGTTGACGATGATATTGGGGATTTATATAATTTTGAAACAGGAGGTGATGATGTTGATGATAATGGGCTAATTGGAGGTTCAGAATTTGAGCTGGATTTCTTGAGCCATATTGATCATGGTATGGAATAGACAACTATATTGTATAGGTTTTTTTGATTTAATAAAAGCGTGTATTATTATTCTTATTATTATAATTTATGGTGAACTGATTTGTTAGGCACCGTGGTTAGTTTTGACTTAAGGCGGGTACAGATTTCCTTCATAGGGGTTTATGGCGGTGTGGTCGTATTCCCAAGGCACGAATGAAATAAAGTGTAATCTTTTTTCTTTCTTTTTTTTTCTTTTTTTTGCTCGTCACTCAAGGAAGCTGAAAGTTGAAGAATCAAACAAACAAAAAAAAAAAGTGGTTAGCAAAGAAATTTGTAAAATTTATTAACCAAAACAAATCAAAACAAAAAATCAAATTGACTTACCAATTAAGACATTACTTCTTTTCTTTTTGCTACATATTTACCTGCGGAGGAGGAATAGGAAGAAGAAATTGATTAGTCATTATCATTACCAATCTTCAAGTCCCATAATTTGTTTCCTTTCATGACAATTATATTAATATAGCTAAGATATACATAAGCCTTTCCTAGCCACATTACCTTACAACCAACCACAATAGATAGATAGATAGGTTGAAGAAATTGTGGTATTATTGCAAGAACAAGAGTAATATACCGTGTTTGTTATTACCCGTCACCCATTGTGTTTATTTTTTTTTTTGTTTATTTGATTTCACATATATCTATATATAAGTCATCATGACAGACGAAAATGGTGGAACTACACGATCACCATCTCCTCCTCAACATCAGATTCAGCATCAGTATTCACCACCGCCTCCATCAACATCATCTTCATCACTACCACCAAACTCACAACCACAGCCATTTGCAAGAGATCCACGATTACAACCTCCCACACGAACTAGAATAAGGCAACAGAAATTGAAGTACACTTTTGTGGGTTATATAATTGTCTTGATTTTTTTAGCCATCACTCAATTGATTGGTGTATTGTTTTTCAAAGAAGGGTTCTTGTTAACAAGAAGCGTATTACCAAATATTTCATCATGTGAAGAGCAAACTGAATGCATGGCTCCAAGGTTCGACAAGGCAATATTCTTAGTCATTGATGCCTTGAGATTTGACTTTGTTATACCCATTCCTGATTCAGATGAATATTATCACAACAATTTCCCAATATTGTACGATTTAGCCAATTCCAAGTCAGACAATGCTGTGCTATTGAAATTCATGGCTGACCCACCCACCACTACTTTACAAAGACTAAAAGGGTTAACAACCGGTTCATTGCCAACGTTCATTGATGCTGGATCAAATTTTGATGGTGATGCCATCGATGAAGATAACTGGTTATTGCAACTACACAAGATCAATAAAACTATAGCATTTATGGGTGATGACACTTGGAAAGCGTTGTTCAGTGAGTACATTCATCCTGATTTGAATTTCCCATATGATTCGTTGAATGTTTGGGACTTGCATACTGTTGACAATGGAGTTCTTGAACATATGTACCCCTTGATAAGTAAAGAGAACTGCACCAAATGGGATTTACTAGTTGGTCATTTCTTGGGGGTTGATCATGTTGGTCATCGATACGGTCCACGCCATTATTCCATGAAAGAGAAATTGAACCAAATGAACGATGTAATTTCCAGGGTTATTGAAAGTTTAGATAACAAGACGCTTTTAGTTATCATCGGAGACCACGGTATGGATTCGACTGGTAACCATGGAGGCGATTCAAAGGATGAACTTGAGAGCACATTGTTTATGTATTCCAAATCCAAGAAATTTTTAAAGAAAGATAAATCACATTACGATATAAGCAACTTGGGACAAAATTATCGATCAGTTAATCAAATCGATTTGGTGCCGACAATGTCATTGTTGCTTGGATTACCTATTCCTTATAACAACCTTGGATTCCCGGTTGATGAAGCGTTTGGAAGCATGGACGAGTTATCTCTAGCATCACAAAAGACAATTGATCAAATCAAAAAATTCAGAAGAGACACTCCAAGTTTGGCTGATTCATTGCTTGAGGAGTACGATTCATACAACTCAAACTATGATACATTTAGCACATCCAAGAAACATTTTTCTGATTTAATAGAACAAGCTAAATTGTATCAATATCTTTCCTTAGAGCAATGTAAAGGATTATGGGCTACCTTCGACTTGAGATTCATTGGAATTGGACTTGGTATTTTGTTCCTTTCTTTGACTTTCATGATTACATATTCACGATCAATTCCAGCTGTGAGAGTGCTGACATTGTCATTTGAATTTATCGGATCTGTCATAGCAATGTCCATAATGGGTTTAGTTTTAAGTTTTTCCATTTTCATTGTGTTGAAACCTAGTGACTTTACTATGAGGATTTGTTTGTCAATAGGTGTTGCCATAGGAATGGTGATTGGATTCTGGGCACCAATCATGGACAGATTCAGTGTTGGTTTTCTTTGGCATCAAACCGTGGATTTTTTTCTTTACAATTTTAACTCCTGGTCGTTTATGGGTATAGTTTTTGTTGCCTTCCATTGTTTGATATTTGCTTCAAACTCGTACGTTGTGTGGGAAGACAAGATGGTGCTGTATTTCTTGTTGACTTTTGGTGCCACTTCCGTGTATGCCTGTTACACCAACAACAAGATTCTGCAAAAAGCCAAGATATTGGCGCTTCTGCATGCCATCACATTTACAATTTGTACAAGATTAACTTCTATGATTAATTTGTGCCGTGAAGAACAGAGACCTTATTGTACTCCAACGTTCACAACTACGTGGTGGTCAGTTTTGTTGTTACACTTTGTGGCTTATTTATTACCAGCATGCATCAAGTCCTTCTACAACTTGTCCGATTCTTACCATTCCGCAGCCCCATTATGGATAGGTACTGGTTTAAAGTTTTTGTTATTTATGAATGCAGTATATTGGACCTTTGAGTATGTTGCAACAAATGAGTATTTCGGTAAGATCAATTTTGTCATTGGTGCATCTTTGCTTGTATCATTCAAGTTGGCAATTGCCAGATTGGTCATGTTTATCTCCTTGGTGTTGGCGAATTTCAGTTGGTCCAGAGGTCCATTGTGTGTCAAATTAGAATTGTCTGATAACAAGAGCAACTCTCTTGATATCGAAGAGACAGACGAAGATGATTCTTCTGAAGACAATGATTCAAACTACAATAGTTACAATCACAACAATAATGACAACGGCAACAATGGTGACGTCAAGACAGCTACTATCCTTGGATATGGTAATGTTTATGGGTCTTCATACTTTTTGTTGGTCTTGAACTTTGCAGTGGCAGTTATGTTGCTTACAAAACCAGTGGGTGCATTATCCTTGAGTTTATTAATTGTGCAGATATTATCATTTTTAGAGTTACTCGATGTGTTGGCAATTAGAAGAAACCTAATCAGCCCAATAATATTTGGATTATTAGGCTACCAACATTTTTTCAGTACTGGTCACCAAGCAACTTTACAATCCATTCAATGGGATAGTGGGTTTATGACTACTGAAACAATAACATTTCCCTTTACCCATTTAAATATCTTTTTGAATACAGTGGGACCATTCTTCGTTCCCGCTTTAGCAATTCCGCTAATTACTATTTGGAAAATCGTCCCATCTACAAAACCAATCACGCTTTTATCACAGATAATAACCAATATAACTACATTGATCACGTATCATTTGTTTACTGGATTAAGTAGTTTATTATTTGCTGCTCATTTCAGAAGACATTTAATGGTTTGGAAGATATTTGCTCCTAGATTTATGTTGAGTGGAATCTTGATTATAAGTTTAAATGCTTTCCTTATTTTCGTCACCTTGTGGTTTGGAACCGGTAGAATTTTGGCTCAAATTAATAGAATCTTTGGCAAGTAACCACATTGAATAATAATAATAATAGGCATAAGGGAGTCTTTGAACACAATTTTTTTTAAGTATAGAATATATATATATGTATGTATTTATTTATTGGAATATAATACAATTTTTTTTTTCGTATTAAGTTTATCGTTATATCTCTCTTCTTATCACTTAATCGTAATAGAATGTTTCACGCACCTTGATCTCATTGATTTTTCGGTTTGGAAAATTAATAATTTTTTTTTTTTTTTCTTGTTGCTTTTGTTTTTTAAACGAACAGCACAAAATAGATCGTGTGCCAAAATTTCATCTTCTTGTTTATTAGATAGGACCAAGGTGTTAACTCCATTCCTTCCTTATATGAGATGATATTGAAAGACCAGATATGCTATATCACCTTGCTACTAAGTACCTGTCAACTATTCAGTCTAACTGCTGCATATTCACCATACAATTCATCATTCACACCAGATCATATCCGATATTTACAAAATGAAACCAAGGCATTGTTAACCCATTCGTGGGATTCATACATGAAATATGCATTCCCTTATGATGAAATAACTCCCCTTACATGTCAGCCATATGGACCTGATTTCGCAGATATTGAAGACACGGTACGCAATGATGCTAGAGGCAATATCTCACTGATGGTGCTAGATAATTTGGATACTTTGATTATATTCGAGAAATGGGACGATTTAGGGGATATGTTGGAATATTTGAAAGATAATCAACACAGCATGTTTGAACAAGATACCATAGTCCAGGTCTTTGAGACGAGTATTCGACATTTGGGTGGATTACTATCGGCACATTTGCTATTAACAGATATAATTACTAATGGGAAGGGTAAATTAGAGGAAAAATATCATAGATTTGCAAAGATTTGTAATGAATACGATGGATTTTTATTGAAAATGGCCCATGACTTGGGAATGAAGTTGATTCCTTCCTATAAGACATCGACAAATATTCCCGTTCCAAGAATTAATCTTAAAAATGGTTTATCACAAGTTCCACCCAAGTTACAGAAAGATGCATGTACATCGGGAGTAATGACACCAGTTTTGGAATTCACCTTGTTATCTAAGTTAACAGGAGATTATCAATTTGAGTATTATACACAACTATCATTTTGGAAATTATGGTCACTGAAACTGGATTTGAATCTACTACCAATGACGATTGATCCCATTTCAAATTATTGGAAAGATAGTATTTCTGGAATCGGAGCAAATATCGATTCTTTCTATGAATATGCTGCCAAATCGGCCATTTTATTTGACGATGACTACATGTGGTCAGTATTCAAGACTTCCTATAAAGCATTATTGACGCATCTGGCACAAGGCGGCAGGGGAACTATGATTTTCCCGAATATTGGAGTTTATGACGGTGTTATATTTAGTGATTGGATTGACCTGTTGGGAGCATTCTGGTCCGGTTTACAAGTTTTAACAGGACAATTACAAGATGCTATTAAAACTCATATTGTTTACTTGAAAATATGGGATTATTTCGATCTGATTCCTGAACGATGGATATATAACCATAACAATGTCAAGAATAAGAAGAAAATATTCAAAGCTGAAGATTCGATAGATTTGGAATGGTATCCTTTACGACCCGAGTTTATCGAGTCCACTTATTACTTATACCGTGCTACCAAGGACCCCATGTATTTGCAAATTGGTGAAAGAGTGTTGAATCTTTTGAACGACAAGTACAAAGCTCCATGTGGGTTAAGTGGGTTACAAGACGTAAGAATCAATCAGAGGCAAGATGTGATGGAATCCTTTGTTGTGGGAGAAACACTCAAATATTTATACCTTTTGTTTGATACCAACGATGAAACTATCTTACATGACAGCAACATTATGAACAACAAAAACTGGATATTTTCAACAGAAGCTCACCCATTATGGTTGAGTAAAAGCATGGATAAACTCGGTGACAACAAGGATTTGAATGAATCCTTCAGTAAAAGAATGTTCAACAAGTACATTTCCAAGTCAACGAGAGATTTAATCGATACACCAAACGTATCGTTCTTTAGAAACATTACATTACCAGAACCAAAATCGTTTGAAATTGAAAGTAGCGAAGATATCTCACACATCGCTAAACGGGATCCATTTGTCAACAGGTTTAAAACCTGTGAATTAAATCCATGGACAAAGTCAAGCAACTCGTTCCTTGAGTCCAGTTATTATAAATGGCCCTACTTATTCAATGCAGATTATGCATTTGAAAAATCATTAAAAAAACCAAGATATTTAAACCTGACTAACCTAGACGGAAGTTATATTGAATTGACGAAAGATTTCTATGACAAATTTACCATGTTTGGAGATGAAAAAGGAAATCATGAAGGCGAGGGTGCTTTGGTATGTCCGAGAATGGCAACAACATCGATATATGAAGTGTTTTGGGGAGATATTCAGCAATCTAGTTATGTTGAAATATCTGAGATTTATCATACAAAGAAAGTCAAAGAATCAATAATGGCACCAGGGGATTTATGGATTCCCGAATTAGACGCGTTACGGGTGGTATTAGAAGAGTTGGTGCCAGGGAGGATAGATACCTCCAATAACTACATCACAGAAGATTACATCCTATCACTTCAGGACACCCTGGAAGATGATTATGGTAATGGTAAAATGAAACTAATCAATTCATGTTTAAGAATCAAGAGGATAAATGGAATTACTATTGGAGACGATGCAATAGTATGGACACTACCATTTGAACAACCAGAACAACCGAGTAAAGGACAAACATCCATTGGTATTACAAACGATGCCAGGGTGGTCATACAAGGTAAAGTAGTGGAAAACTTGTTAGTTTGGTATGGATAGGTTTAGTTTAGTAGTAATGGTAGTAGTATTATTTGTACTTTTTATTTATAGAGTTTTATATAAACATGTGCAACAATATTTCACACTTTATAGTCAATTTTCAACAAACCATTTTTTTTCTCCTTACCAGTGGTTTATCAATAGCGGGAGACAACCAACGCCGAAAAAAGAAAAAAAAAAAAAAAAAAATTCACGTCAACGTTTTCTTCCATTGATCACTTATTTCCTCCCGATTTCTTATCTAATCAACCTAGAAGGGGATCAATCAATTAATTATTAACCGACAAAATGAGTTATGATCCAATACATGATACCTATAAACCATCATCCAACCAATCACCGCAACAACTGCCACTGAAACAACAAAATCAACAATCGTCGCCGATTTCTAGTGGTGGATATGGTCAATCGACATTAGGTTCACCTCCTCAATCTATAAACAATCTTCTAGATCTGACTGTTCAACCAGTACCTCAGCCATACGCTCAACAATATCAACAGTATCCGGTTCAAGAACAACCACTACCACCACAATCACAATCACAACCACAGCCGCAACAGCAGACTCATTTACCACCAATATCACAAACAAAAGAGTATCAAAGTAACATCGTACAAGCACCTGTATCACATTTACCAGACCCTAGTACTTCATTGGATTCATCTCCACCATCTGATTCGAAGAAAGCTAATAATAGTGCAGGCGCTTTATCAATTTCTAGTTTGGTCTCTTCCGGTAGTTCGCATACAACTCCAAAGTTATTACCACTCGAAAGTAACGCTCAACAACGACAAGAACAACAAGAACAACAAGAACAACCATCTGAACCACCACAGCAAAAGGTAAACTCTATTTCAAGCTTGATTAATAATAATTTTGATAACCCTGCTGAAGAACAAATTGATGACGATTATGATGAGACTGATATGAATTCATCTGTTGTTGGAGAGGACGAAGAATATGTTGCAACACCACCGCCTTCCAAATCACAAAAATCATCAAATACTTCAGCATCTGGAAATAGAAAGAAGAAAAAGAATAACATTGCCAATGCTAAATTGTCCTTGAAAAAAGCTGATGGTGAGGCGTTTTGGCGTAAGGATATCCAATACGATTTTTTGAAAGCGTTGTTTGATGACACCACTGCTTGCTTTACGAACTCGTTTGAAAAATCAAATATTACAAACTGTAATAATGACCCTAAGATTTCGTTTGGGGAATTGTACATTCGTACTTTGGCCGAGTCAAGCAAATCATCGAGGGTATTGAAAGAAAAGTTGATTAGAGACGTCGATTTGGGTAAAGCTGTCGCCAAAGTGTGTATCTTGGTTAATGTGGGGAGAATGAATACTACCATTAACTTTGTACCTGAAATGAAATCAACATTGAGAACGTACCATTCCATACCTTCTTTACAAACCGGTCCTAAAGGTGGTACTGTACAGCAATTGCAGGATACTCCTAGATTGAAATCCATATTGAAAGCTGTTTGTGAAGGTGAAGAAAACAATGTGAATTTGCTTAATTGTATAATCGCCGATCCACCAAAGACAAAACCAAACACCAATATCATCCAGTTGTTGTTTTTGTTAAGTAATGCTATCCATGGTGTACCATTTATGGACGACCAACCAAATAGTCATTTGTTGGAGTTCTTTGTCAACACCAAAATCCACCCAAAGAATCGAGCCAAAAGGTTTCTTTGGTTGTTGTATACATTCCTAGAGACAGATTTCAGCAAGGAAGAATTGAGCAAGAATCCATTTGGAGGAGAAACCATTCCACCAATTGAATGGTTAGAAGAACTGGAAATTGAAAAATTCGATCAAGACCTAGACTATGAACGTAGTTATGCTGATACCATGTTTCAAGCTAGAATGCAATATTTAGCCAACCCAGACGACGAACAATATAAAGAACATTCAAGACGTTTACAAGCATACCCGTCATCAAAGAAAAGAGATGCTGACGACCATGACGTAAGTGAGGGTGAAGATGGCGATGATAATAAGAAAAGTGCTCCATTAAAGAAAAAAATCAAACGGAATAATCCAAGTATCCCATCCCCGTTGTCTAGAAATGTGATCACGGTGAATAGTTCTAGCAGGAAATATTTTGATGACCATGAAGGTAAGGACGTGTTTAAAAGTAATTTGAAAGATGCTATTACATTCCCCGTGAAAGGATTGAAAAGTTTGTCAGAAAAATATTCAGCGTCTTCTTTTGTTCCAACTGTTCCCGATGAACATGAGTCAGTTAATCATCATTGTGAAATAGTTGAGTTGTCGAAACCAATGGTTCAAGAAGTTCGTACTGCGTCAAAAGCAAGTACTGCTTCTTTTAACAAGAAGATTACTATATTGGGGAACTGGCTCTACCGATATTTCAAATACAAGAAATCCATTGGGAATAAATTACTTGGCATAGAATGGGAAGACATTCGATATGACTTGATTCACGGAGTTGAGAGTTACTTGTATGAAAGTTTTGGTAAATCTTTGAATTATCACAAGTTATTGAATAATAGTAATAATCATGATTCCCACCATCACATGAAAACGGAGCCTGCCACAGGTAATGGTGCAACTTCTAATTCTAATTCTACTCCTACCTCATCGTCGTCGTCATCATCAGGACCAGCATCGTCTTCAGGTGCAAATACAGGTGGTTCAAATAAAGATGATGATAACGACCTGGAATTCCACTTTGATTATTTCCCATTAAGAGATTATGATAAAGCTAATGAAAAATACAGTTTCATTTTACATTTGACTGGGTTTGTGAATGATTGGTTTATATTAAGGTTAGAAGAGAAAATGGCCAATAGTGAGCCAAAGAGAATTTCGTTTGACCTTGAAAACGAAACTGTGTCTATATAAGTCTTGAATAGTTTTGTGTCTTTTCAGAATATATTTTTAATAATGATTTTTAAAGATGTCACAACATCGTATTGTAATAGTAGACTTTGGAAAATCTGACTCAAGTCACGTGTGTCCTTATCGTTGGAGATGTATAAATGAATTTGCGATTGACAAGATCCTATTGTTGTATCTCCAATTAATATAGTCCAATTCAAAATTAAAAGGAACAGTCTTTCATTAGTGGTAAATTTGAGTTGAACCAGATCGATATTTTGTAAAATTGCAAAATTCTTCTTGTTATCTGATATTTCATCATTCAGAAGTAATTCTTGGTATTTGTCTAGATCACCATCATCTAAATTATCTTTAAATTCATTAATAATTTTACGGAATATGGATATTCTTGTTTGTAATAACTTTGACAATGAATTCAATGCATACATGATATTATTGATTTTTTTATTTGGGATATAATTTTTGATTAATATTTGAGAAAATGAATTTGAAATCATGGAAATTTTAAACATATCCAGCACTTCAATTTTATCCAATGTATCATTACCACAGTCAATACTTAATTTAAAATTCAATTTGAAAATTAATGGTAAAATAATCTGAAATTCAATTATCCTCATCATTTTACCATTCAGTTGAATATTGTTAAAAGTATTTATTTTATCAATTTCCAAGAATGGAACGAATTTCCTGATATATTCCAACCGTAATTTCCAATCTGTTGATGGTAGAACATTTAAATTATCCAATATATAATCATCCTGTTTCAAGTTTTGTAATTCTAGATTCTCGATATATGATTTCGTATTAGAGTTTAATAATCTTTCCAATTGTTGAGTATTTGAGGCAGTATTTACGTCCTTGGTTAAATCGTGTAAAGTGACTCTTAGATCATTGACCTCATTGTATAAACTTGCTCGTGATTTGACTAGCTGGTCTCTTTTTTCAAGTAACTCAATCTTTCGTGATTGTAATTCAATTAGTTTATCTTCTGGAGTATTGTTTGTTGTGACTTGTGCTTTGGCAATATTTAATGTCTGCTGTTGTGGAGGTGATTTGTGATTTGGCGATGAGGTTCGTAGAAGGTCTGATAATGTTTCAAGATCCGAATTTGAAACATTCGGTGAACTGGTGGTGGACATTGTTTGTGTTATGGAGGGTTTGCAGATGTTGGATAAATAGTTGTGTAGAAACCAAAACAAAAAAATAAACAAAACCAAAACCCAAAAGCGAGTTTTCAAAACTTGCATCTTTTTTTTTTTTTGCTTTTGTTTGTCCCATCGATAGAATAATCCTAAACAAATAGACAAACTTCAATCCACCATGGTATCAGAACCCGAATTAAAAACTGCATGTATCCCCTTCTCCATATGTCATGTTCAACAATTAAATACTAACAATGTCATTCTTCTAGTATATGGATAAAAAAATATCAGTACAATTAAATGGATCCAGAAAAATCGTAGGGTTATTGAAAGGATATGATATATTCTTAAATATCACATTAGTCGACGCTTTAGAAGTGGATTCTAAAGGTGACAATTTGAATATTGGTGTAACGGTATGTCATATTTCAGAGTTTTAACCATACATAAAACATCTTACTAACTTTTTCTTTTCGTTGTTTTGTTTCTTAAAGGTAATTCGAGGTAATTCCATAGTATCAATAGAGGTATGTTAAGTAATACCAATAGTACTTGTCTCGATAGTGAATAATTTACTAACTAGTTATTTGGGTTTTAGGCGTTGGAGAGTATATAAAATATTTGTCGTGCTATGTGTTGTATATTTCTATCAAAAATTCATTCTATGTCAATATCATTCCGCTGATATCATAATAATAATAATAATAATTGGTGTGTATGTGTATATGTGTGTATATGTGTGCGTGTGTTGTTAGTTTGTATCAATAATAAAGTATAAGGTTATGTATCACTTTTTCTTTTAATTTCAAGCAAATCTACGAGCCATTTCGATCCCACATTCTTTAAAACCACATTTCTCGTAGAATTTGACATTTTCGGGAGAACAGTCCAAAATCACTTTATAACATTTATTATCTTCAGCAATTTTTGCCAATGAGCTAACCATGTAATAGCCCAATTTTTTACCTTGTTCAGTTTGAGCCACAGATATATCTTCAATATGACCCACCAATCCACATTCATGGATTGCTTTTCTTTCAACCAACAACATCCCCGTGGAAACCACAGTTCCAGTTGGATCAGTTATGACGTGAGGATGGTAGATTGATGGCAATGACGCCCAATGTTCGAATAATTCAGTAAAACTTTCTTTGGATATTTCACCAACAGTGGTCAATACTTTCAAAGTATCCAAGTATTTGTTATCATAATCAGTTAATTTCAATTTTCTAAAAGTGTAACCTGGTGGTAATGGCATTTTGATTATGTGTTATTATTGAGAATGTGTGAGTGAGTGGGATAATGAACTTCTAGAACCAAAAAAAAGTTAGGGACAAACGTGATCTTTTGTAACGATGAGTGAAGGGAGACGTAGTAGTAGTTGTTGTTCTTCTTCTTGTTGTTGGATGAAAGGCTACTTTTTTTTTTGGTGATCCAATCCAGCTATAAATGAAAGAAAACTTGGTGATTTACTTTGTGTCTGAGTCTGTGTAAGGTATTGTTTTTTTTTGAATCAAATCAAGAAATTTCAGGTTTACTTCAAAACTCAAACAAAAAAAAAAAAAAAAAAACAAGGAAACAAAAAAACAAAAACAAAACAAAATAATGTCGTAGTGACGCTATTGTTTCTATTTTTAAATACGACATTGTTTGAACCGATGTGATGAATGTCGCTCGCCGGGCGAGTCACGTGCTAAGAAATGGTGGGCATAAACTCACAGTGTTACCTATGTTGACACTTCTGTGCATGGTTTCAAAAGAACAAACACCAAGACACGTATAGAAACAATTTCAAGGTACGAAGAACAAAGAAGAATAAAATAGAACTGAAACAATAATAATAAATAAAAAAACCCTAATTATTTTTCGTATTTGGGAGTGGGGAGTTTACTCCAGAGCAATCCTAGAACAGGGGTGCAATCCTCTTGAGACGGGGTTGTTGTTGTTGGTGAAAGGGAATGGAATACCTGATCAAGGTGTTAGAAATAATTTGTCATCATTGAAGCAGTTGATAAGAACACGGGCTAACATCACAATGTTTTCACGTCACATTAAGATCCCTTTGTTACTACGGGTATTGTTTCCCGTGTGGATAATCGGATATTTTTCTTCTTCTTCTTCCGAGTCAAATACCCGGAAAAATAGTTGCATTGAAAATTATATACTTTAAATCAATTTGCGCAAATAGCGCATGATTTCAATATGTTTACTTTATTTTGTCATCTTTAAAGCGACAAACGGACATAGCGGAGACCCGTAAGACATTAGCATCATTTGTAACCACGAAAGCAACTAACAAGGTTATCGGAGTACCACAAGATGTTAACATCATTTGTCAGCATTCGAGCAAATTAACCATGTACGCGGAGTTAACATCAATTAAGATTCTTTATCTAATACGAGGATGGTTCTTTCTGAAGTAAATCAGCAATATAAATAACCTGGAAAATAATTCCCAAAATAAAATCCATCCTTTTGAAAAAGATTATTTCTATATATCTCATCTCATATTTTTCATTCCCCAACTATAATTATGACTTTCACATCCCCAGAATTAAAATTTAAAGCTTATACGTACAGAAACAATTTCACCCCAGTTACCTTAGGTACTGAAACCATCCAATTGGTTCCTGCCGGTCCATCCAGTCCAGGTACATATATCGCTCCACCAGGTAAAATCTTATTGAAGATCAACTATACATCATTAAACCCCTTTGATGTTCATATCCACCTGTTTGCGTTAGGCGTTGGTTTTTACAAAAGTGGATTTGGTAGAGATTTCAGTGGTAAAGTTGTGTCTATTGGTGACGACGCTAAAACCAATCTTAAGGTTGGTGATTTGGTTCATGGTATTTACCCACAATTTTATGCTAAAGGAACCGCAGCAGAATATTTATTAGTTGATCCTAAAGACATTGATTTAACTACTGTTCCAGAAAACCTTAGTATGGTTGAAGCTTCGTCTTGGGCAACTGTTTTAGGTGCAGCATTGTTAATGTCAAGTGACTTGGATTACAAGGATAAAAAAGTTCTTGTTTTAGGTGGTGGTACTTCTGTTGGAAGATACCTTGTTCAAATTGCCAAACAGAGAGGTGCCAAAGAAATTGTCACTACTTGTTCTGCTAGAAGTGCAGATCTTTTAACTTCACTCGGTGCTGATACACTTGTCGATTATACTAAATCCAAAACCGTTGTTATTCCCCTTTTAGAAACGGTTAAATCTACTGGTAAATTTGATTACATTTTAGATTGTTATGGTGGAAAGGACTTGTACCCTGAGATGCATAACCTCTTAGTGAAAAACGGGAAATATTACACCATTGCTGGTGATTATCCTGGTTCAAGTTTTTCAAATTTATTCTGGTGTCTTACCTCAGCTATTGGTAGAATGATTTCCAATGCAATGGGATACTTACCATACCAGTATAAATATGTTACGTTCATCCGATTTGCCGATAATATCAACGAAGCTAGAGATTACCTTGCATCTGGTAACCTTAAGGTCTATATTGATAGTGTTTATCCTTTCGAAGATTTGGATAAAGCTGTTGAAAGATTAGAATCTGGTAAAACTGCCGGTAAAGTTGTCTTGGAAGTTTCCAAGGACTAGGCGTTCTTGAATTAAATGACGTTTTTCTTATTTGTTTGTTTGATTGTGTATTTTGTATAAATAATAATAATTCTATAAATAATTCTATTTCTTATCCTTTTTCTTATTCATGAAATGCAAGTTGTGTAAACTCAAACTAGAACTTGTTCTTATTGGAACACCACTAGTTCTATCAGCCGCACTACTAGACATTTTACCCACACTTTGCGCATGAGTATTAGGTGACGTCGACAACCCTAACAAATTAGTACTTGATACATTTCTTGAATTGGAAGGTGATGAGTTTTGTGATGATCCTCTGGATGACAATTTCGATGAGCTTGATCCTCCAGATAATGGTTTTGATTTCCTACTTCTGTCAAGATTCTGCAAATTACGATTCAACTCAGATAAATTTATATGTGCTCCAGGTAATGGTGGTTCATATGCTGGAGATAAATCATCACCACTAGTTTCTTCTTTCATGGCTTCGTAATAGGTAGGGACTTGCGCCATTTCCACTGGACTTCGAATATTCGTATCGGAGTTGACTCTGGATAAATGGACTGGCGGAGTGATTAAACGATCTTGCAAGAAACTATAATTTGTTCTTGCCAAACCAGGTCTTCTAGCTGCTGGCGACAACACGTCACTACTGGTCCTGTTGTTGTGGTGGTTGTTAGCTGATGAAGAAGTATGGATACTGGAATGATCATCGTCCTCCAAGTTGAAAGTTGCACGTAATCCAGGACTGCTGATGCCAGAGCCATTTCCACTTCCATTGCCACTACCGTGGCCAGTACCATTTCCAGTACCATTACCATGGTGACCATTGGTTTCTTCTGCTTCTTGATTAGCTCTCTGTATACTCAATTGTCTCAAGTTTTCAGTTAATGTTTGTGAATCCAATGGAGACATTGAGAACTGACCATATTCAGATCTGATTCCCGGTGTGGATGCTCCTGAGGTGATTGGTGTTTCAACAGGTGATATGTCTGACCATAATCTATCATATATATGTTTTTCATACAATGGAGGTGCCACTAACCCAGTCAATGAAGTATGCGAACTGTTATTTGAATCGATACCTTGATTTTGGTTATCCAATGAAGCCAATCTATCAAATGAATCACTAGTAAATAGAATATCTTCAGCACCATGATCCGAAAGTTCATCATCGTGTCTTGAGCTAACAGTAACAAAGGGGGAAATAAATAATTGCACAGGTAAAGTTGCTCTTAATTCAGAAACATGACCATCAGGGTTAATTAATCCAATGTTAAATTTCAACTTGTGTCTAACCTTAACATGATTTAACAAATCCACATCTTGAATACATTTCGAAAGACTTGCGGGTATTTTCATAAAAGTTTCAATTTCCCATTTATCAAGCAATGTAGTTGGATCAGGTTTCGGGATTTTCTTTTCAACAATCACTCGATCTGCATTTTGATAAGGAGGTAAAGTACCAACGTATGTATAACTTTCTATCAATTCAATCTTAATGGCACCCAATTGTAACCCCTTCATTAATGGAACAAGCATAATACTAATAGGTGCTCCTGAACCAATTGCCAACGCTCGACTGGGACAACTCAAAGAATATTCAACTTTTTTCGGCCAGGTGTTATCCACAGCAACGGTTTCTGATAATTCAACAGCATCAGTAGTCAACGTACGAACCACCCGGATGTGTTTCTTAGTGACTAATGAAGCATGGAACTTGCCACGATCAATGATTGCTTCTAGTCTATAGATATTGGAACATCCAGGTAATCCTTCAATTGATTCGGGTATATTCCCTGGCAAAATGGCACTAAATGGGAATTCATAATTTCCTTGCACCAATGTGAATCCATTGCTACTTGATTTGCCTGTAGTATTACTTGCACTATGACTTGTACTATTGTTGTTGTTGTTGGGAGATGAGGATAATGCACTCAAATTTGCTGATGATCCTGACATACTGGAAAGATTCAAGGAAGATCTCGATCTGAACCCACTAAATAGGGAAGATGTAGAATGACTTTTATTTAACCCAGGTTGACTCGTACTATGGTTTGATGATATGCTGTTAGAATACATGTTCTTCATATAATTGTTGAATTCTTGAGGATCCCAGACGTGTTCATATAGTTTCTTTGTAAAATTAATCGATCGTCCATTTACTCTTGGGTTGGTGGATGTGATGTCTGATTTTATTCTTAATGTTGAATATAACCGAAGTGTGATCTTCTTAATTGAAATAGGTTCATTGACAGATAATACAATGTTTCCTGCTAACGACACAGACGCAGCTTCGTGTTCATTACCTTTTAGAATCAACACATCATGTTCAAGATTTTTCAATCTGATATCGAATAGTGGTGCGGACTTTGATGTTGAATGTTGTTGTTTCTTTAACATCGTAGAAAATGTTGTTTGTTATTAACAAGAAAGAAAGAAGGAAAGAGTAATTCGGCCATAAATAATTTTGAAGTATTTTTTCTTCTTCCTTTTTCCTTTTTTTTTTGGTTGTAATTTTTTTTTTATTTATTTTGGGCTTATCCTTAAACTCCATCTCATTGTTCCATTCCCTAAGCCAAATATAATAATCAAAAAAAAGAAACTTCCTTAAAAAAAAAGAAAGAATGACAACAAAATATCGCATTCGGAAAAACTTTCACCGCGTACACAAAAACAGGAATTACTGTGTAAAATCGTGACTTGTAATCATCGGATTAACCAAATATTGAACATGTGTATACAGTCGGTAGTAAAAGTCCGGTCCGTTGCCTGGATAAAAAAAAAAAAGGAAAAAAAATTGATGCCATCTACATTGTTTGACATGACAATGACATAACGACGTTTTACTTTATTCGGTATTTCATCCTCTACTCCCCTTCCCCCCCTTCGCGTCTTCTTCCCTTTCCGCGCTGTTATCAGTACCGCCAACAAAATAGAATTCCAAATCGTAACCAATCACAACAATAAGAATGTTATTTTTTTCTGTGATTCATGACTCACAACATTAGAATAAATTAGTAACGTATACAATGTTGAGCTCTGTCTTTTAACTGCCACGTTGCAATTGAGAGGAAATATGTTCCAGAAGTATGAAAAACAGTTACAAAAAAAAGAGTTAAGTGTAACCGAGTAACATTAATGTGCGGAATGTTTTCTTGTCACGTGAGTCATCATAGCAGTAGTTGTAACATCGCTGACCATACTTCTAAGCCGTACTTTGTGTCTGTTAGTTGGTCTCATTTGACTTCACGTGATGAGTCCATCCCACGATCGAAAGTAAATACATCGAAAGTGAGAGCGTTTGTACAAGTAACAGCCATTGCAAGCAAATTATTGATCACATATGTGTGGAAATTAGCAAGACGACGATGGCCACTCTTTACAACAAAATATAAAAAGCTCTGGGATATGTTTTAAATAGTTCTTGAACTGGTGATTTTTTTTTCCAGTTGTATTCTGGAAACACAGGATTATTGTTTTTCATCCAATATCAATCCAAAATGTATTGAAAATAAATTTCATCATAAAATAACAATTTGAAACGGGACCAATTCTTTGATTGTAAGTCTTAACAATTTCAACAATCTCTATTCATCTTTTGGACCAGCATTAATCATTCTAGAAATTTACAAATACATGCCATACTGGTAAAAAAAAATAAAATAAAAAAAAAAACAATGTAACGATTCGGTATTTCAACAACACCCAAACCACAAGACACGATAGTTGAAACAAAAATAAATTGTCCTTGTCTTGTTAAGAAATAGGACCCTTTATTTTTAATTCTGAATGTATATTGTTATTATTATCCATTGTTCTCCAATACAGCGTAAGCCATTATTTAAGGGTGCAGGGCAATTGTCATTAGATGGCTGGCTGAGATTAAAACTTAAAGTATGGAGTTAAAAATAGCATACACACACACAAAAAAAATAAATTTAACATTGAGATTTTGTTTTGCGCGTAGATGGGGGACTAAAGAGCGATGTAATTATTTTGTGCTAATTCATGAAACTAATAGTCAATAGAGAACAGTAGGTTTGTAGTCATGACTTATTTGTTTGAGAAATAGTCCAAGGGGAGGAGGACGAGAATGTGTTGATTGGAGTAATCAACTATAAAATGATTTGCAAGATGTTTATTTAGACGATTTCTCTTGCATTCCTCAACGCTTGAAAAATGTTATTATAATTTGATGTACGTACTGTACATTCCTCAAAATGGTGGGGCATCGGCATCATCAGGATTTACAAAAAAGTAGCCAGCTTTTGATGTTTTCGTCTAATTATACATAATTGAACGGTAAACTCTCCAAAGAAAAAAATTATTCAACTGTACAACATTGCAACGCATCACACAATACTTGCAAAAACATCAATTGACTACCAAACATACCGTATCTGACACCTTCTTTAACCTTTTTTTTTTGTTTTTAATCGTCAAGGAAAATGACAGGGTTCTTACTCTTCGTCGTCTAAAAGCTTACAAGCAAAGTGTAAAACTATGACATCACACCACAAGAAGTTTACTGAGACTAAATGATTCGGTAATGTTAACAAAAAGACAAAAAAAAAAAAAGCTTGTAGTGTGGCAAGAATGGATCCTTTTGCCATAAGAAATTTTTTTTTTGTGTATGGGTGGGGTGTGTGAGTGTAATGTGTACGGAATATGTTTCAGAGATGTCGTAAAAATATGGCTACGTGTCAGCCGGTTCATTACCATGTATCAAGAATACAGGTGATTACGTTTTTAGTTAGATATAGTATACAGCCAGCTTTGTAATGGACTGTTTTATTACAGGTAATAATACCAGATCTATTGTACACACATATCGTACTTTTTTTTTTGCGACTATCGAAAAATATCCAACAAGTAACGTTATTTCATATAAATTTCAAAACACAATGTAGAAAGCATTCATATGACAATCTTTCCTTTCTTTTGCTTCCTTGAACAACGGGGATAAGATTTTATTTTTATCTATTTTAGCTTCCCTAATGCAAAAGGTTAAGCATATTCCTTCAATTCCATTTACGAAAGGAGGTGGATTACTTAATTTGGGATGCTACAACCAGCCAACCTCCATCATCAACCACAGAGAAAAAATATTTTTTTGCTGTTCGCGTGGTTGCGCTAACAATTTATTCTCCCTGTTACGTCCAAATAGATCGCCGCGCTGCGCATATCCTTCGCCCGGCGCCAATACCTCCTTATTATTATTTTTTTCTTCTTTGAATTCCTTCTCTGGTCAGGTACACACACCCACACTCACGACTAAACGTAAGACAAAGCTGAAATTCAAGCTGGTTGTTGAATGTGCAATGCAACTGAATGTACTCTGAAGTAGTCAACCTGACATAACCTCTACTTCTTTGTTATAATATTTGTATTACTTGTAATTATAGTTTCAACCATTTTCTTCGTTTCGTCACATTTTTTTTATAAAAAAAAAATCTTTGTGACGATAAAAAAAAAAATTCCTGGTTCTTTATTATCTTTCTTTCTTTCTCACTTTAACACACCTGGATTAAAGGCTGGTTAACAGAAATAACCATCTACCTGCTTTTCAACAAGGGTTTTATTTATTCTTTAATAATCTCATCTCATTAATATAAATAACCTGAATTACCCACCATCATCAAATATTTTCACTTTTCAGGTTTTCTTGTTTTTTTGACTCACTACCTTACTCGAACCAACCCCCGTCACCTAACATATTCTAATACCATCCCACACACACACACACCACAAAAAGGGGATAATCACACCTACACCTACACCAACACCAACACCCACATATACACACTCACCCATAGTCTATCTTTAATTATTCGTGCATTTCCAAGCATTTTATTTCTTTGAGTTTCAACATTTTTGTTTTGTTTTAATTATCTTGTCATCATTACATTTTTTTTAATTTAATATTTTGCATCTTTCTTCAAATTTAATTCACCTTCGTCTATAGTATTAATAATTGGTCACTAATATGAAACACAATCCCTCAGATAATCAGATGTATAATCCATTTGTCATCAACACATCCGCATCCACATCAGCATCAGCGTCAGCATCCACACCAGCATCAGCATCTGCATCTAGAACCAATGATGAACCTCCTCATCATGAACCACTTAAAAAGGCTAGGTCGATAATTTCGTCCAAATCCTTATCTGCATTATTCACAAAAACACGAAGTAACAGGTCACCAACAACTGCTGCAAGAAAACGTAGAAGTTTAACCTTGTTAAGCAGAACCAATGTGAATGCCATTCCACCATCATCTTCTTATAATTCTTTAATGAATTACAAGTTGCCTGACCAAGAGGAATTTTCCTTTTCAAGTGATTATAATACATCAGGTTCAGATATGTCTTCCGAGTTGGAAAGTTTGCCGGACTTGACCGATGATGAATATACTCCTGATAGCACTCCTATTAAGCCAGTTCCAAATAGTTATTTTACCACCATTTTGGAACCACCTCCAGTGTTTGAGTTGCAAAAATTAGAACAATTAGCTATACAAGAACAGCAGCAACAACAAGAACAACAACAACCAGTTGCTGAAGTTATTTCATCTCCTTCAATTTTTGAAATCCCAGAAATTGTTTACAAGATTATCAGTTATGTTGATGATCAAAATACTGTGTTGCCATTGGAAGAAATTCCAATAAGAAGAAAACCATTATCTTATAAACATGCTTTGTTGATACATGGAAATAAAGAATTGGCTCAAAATGCATTAGGTGAACAACAATCACAATCAGACATTCAAACACGACCATCTCCATATCCACATACTCAACATGAACATCAATCATTGTCATCATCACCATTATTCAGTTGTCTTTTGGTGAACAAGTTGTTCTATAGAATTACAAGTGAAATAATGTCCCAGAAATTCTATGCTTGTGAAGAGAATCAATTGCACAAGTTCATTAAAAATCAAGGACCAACTAGTATTCAACCACAACCAAAGGTGTTCATCTTGCATAAGTTATTTCAAACCAAACAAGCTATATTTGATCAATTGATTAAATTTATCAATTTCCAAAACTTAACCTGGTTTGAACTATACATGTGTCCCAAGATCCTTCCACCAATTTCCATATTCAAACAATGTGGATCCAAGTTGAAGAAATTAATAATCACAGGGTCCAAGATTATAGATGATGATTTTATCAACCAAGTCAGTAAGTATTGTCCAAATTTGGAAGTTATTGACTTGCGTGCTTGTGAATTGGTTTCTGATTTTGGGTTGTACCAATTGAGTAACCATTGCAATGGTAAGTTACAAATGATCAATTTGGGAAGAAAGAACCATGGCAATTTTGTAACTGATACTTCTATCAGTAAGATTATTGAAAACAATAGAAATTTGAATACTATTGGATTAGCTGGTTGTTATGTATCGGATAAAATCTTATGGGAATTGGCTTATAAACTTCCCAATTTATCCCGCTTGTCACTCAATAATTGTCCTCATTTATCTAATAATTGCATCTCGCTTATTTTCTCAAATTCAAGGTTTTTCACCAAATTGTCTGTATTGGAATTAAGATTCAATTCACAATTGACCGATTTGAAATCCCTTATTGAGTTCAAAAGAAGACAAGCTTATCATTACAATATTGTGTTGCTTTTGGAATTATGTGAATCCTTGATGTTTAAATTAAGACAACAAGAATTGGAAATGGATAAATTGATTTCCCAGAAAATCTTCCAAGATATTTCTGATTGGGCTAATGATTATAATGATGGTGATTTACTGTACCAAGAAATAATACGGTTAACTAGAAAAGATTAGAGTAGTTACATATATTATACGCATAAATAAATACTTTGATAGTAGAATCAAAATAAATAATTAATAAAAAAAATTAGAAATAGAATTAAAAAAAGGAACAATTTACTTACCCGCATCCGGATGTGAAAAAATTTGCACATTCAAAATTTCATAAGACAGCCTGTGTGGCGAAATGGTTATCGCTTTTGACTTCTAATCAAAGGATTCCGGGTTCGAATCCCGGCATGGGTTTTCTTTTTTTTTCTCTCTCCTTTCTTTTAATTTTTTTTGCTTCCTTCGGCTATCAACATATTTCGGATTACGTGTTGTTAGATTGTCGATTGAAGGGAACGTGTATTGACGAGGTAAAGTAAATCCTTCATCAATTTCTTCTTTATTTGGCAAAAACCAAAAACCAAAAAAAAAAAAAAATTGCCATGTGTATTGTAACCATTGCTATTTTTGGGCATACAATTATATTCCCATTCTGAAACACGGCCCTAAAAACAACAACAACAACAACAACTATAACAAGAAAAAGAAAAGTAGGAAGAGGCGGCGAAGATGAATATTTACGTGTCAGGAAGTTATTACTATTAATATAATTATTATTTTTAGACACTCAATTCATCTTGTTGCGTAGTGTTGCGTTGCGTTGTATTGCAGTGTTACAACCAGGTACGTTTCATAAAAGAAAACCATACACCAAAAAAAAAAAAACTACTCATACGTATCCAATTTCATTTCATCGTTCCACAATGATCTGATTTGATCATCGACATGCCCCTTCATTGTTTGGAAAAGTCAAATACCAAAACAAATTACCATGTGAATCATGAGATTTAGACACTCTTAGAGACTCGTCAAAACGGTATAACATTTTCACGTGTTGTTTATAAAACATACACGTCTGAAATTTAGCGAAAACCGAAATTTTTAATCGTGTGTGTGTGACAAAAAATAATAACAAAAATAATAATAATAAAAGAAAAGAAAAAAATGAACGACAGTTGTTTTGCGGTGGAAGGGGTTGGTGGTACAAGACGACTAACCTCGGGATCATATACAAAGCCGTCTGTCGAGCGGTAAAGCCTATAGAATTTTTTTTTTTTTTTCGTTATTGTTATTGTAGTAGTGCCGGAGCCGAAAAAAAAAAGACAAGATTTTCAAGTTGGTTACGCATGTCGTGTACCTGAAGTCAATAGAAGAGTTCGAAGAATCTAGACTCTCTCTCATACCAACATAAACCAGAATTTTATTTCGATCATACACGACTTCCCCCATAGGCAAAGAAAAAAAAAATAAACATTTCTTAGTTAAGTTAGTTGAGATTGAAACTAAAAAGGTAAGATTAAAGTGGAGGTAAAACCATATGTACATCAACACATGGATACCAACACACACACACACACACGCCCACACTTCCACACGCCCACACGCCCACACGCCCACACACCTATTTCCATCCGCCTTCCTTCTTGAAAACCAAAAAAAGGGGGATAAAAAAGTTTAACCCGCAAATATTGTTAAATGTACACCAGTATAATGGCGAGTCGTGTGCATTCGGTTAAAGTAAGTTAATTGTTGGGTTAAAATAAATTACGTAAAATAATCAAAAATAAAAATAAAAAAAAACAACAAAACAAAATAATAAACCAACCAACATTATTTTTATATTGACCATAAACAAGTCATTATTATTCTTCCGCTGTAATTCCCTCTCTGAAATCCTCTCTCTATGTAGGTATAAAATTTTTTTTGTTTGTGTAATGTTAAACCAAAATGTAAAAAAGTTAAACAATACTATATGCAGTACAAGAGAAAAAAAGAGAAGAAAAAAAAAAATGCTTACTTCATACTCAACCCACTCATTGTCTTATTCTTCACCTTGCATATATATATAAATCTCACACTATATAGTAAGAAATATTTTCCTATAATATGACAAGAAGTACACGAATTTGCTTCACTTTTTTTTTTTTTTTCAACCAAATCTATTTTATTACTTCCACAAGAACAACCACCCACTTATTCTTTATTCCAAAAAAAATAATAGCCATTTCTTCATCTGTTATTCTAGGATTATTAAAAGAATACCATTTACCCTACCTCTATTTTTCATTTATTTTATATTGTTTGGGTGATTTTTTTTATTCCAGGATTTCAACTTCCATATTCACTTTAAACTACTCCTTAACTTTTTTTTATTTAAGGAAACAATACCCCCAAAAAAAATATTTCCACTTCTTCAACTAAACCAAGTATAAAGAAAAAACTTCAACTGTTTTGTTTATATATATATCTATAATTATACCAGAGACATTCATCTTACAATTCAACAAGTATCCATAATGTCTGTTTCATCATTATCACATCAAATATCGTCCTCTTCATTGAGTCTAAACCATCAATCTTCAATTTATACTTTGAAACCAAGAACTTCAACTACAACATTGAAATTAAAACTAAAACACCAACCATCACAATTAGATCTTCTAGATGATACTACATTCACTTCACTACCTTTACCACCTCCGAAAAGATTTTGTTCAGCTGGAACAGCAACAACTATTGTTGCAAATACTTCGACTTCATCTGATAGCTCACCATTTAGCCAGTCGATTGAAAAATTCGATTATAATGATGACTACTACTACGAAGGTGACGTAGGTTACGAAGTTGATGATGATGAAGAATATGACGACGAATGTTATGAATTCACGGGACTGAACGATACAGAAATTGTACTCGTTGAAGATTATTTCCCAGGTCCTCAAAATAACAACAACAATAATAATGGCGGAGAAAAGATGATTAATACAGGTAATAAATATAGATTGTGGAAGATATTTTATGCTATTTCATACAAGTATAATTTATAATCAACTATAACAACACAATCAGACATACACACACACAGGGTTAAAATAAAAAACTAAAACAATACAAAAAAAAATTGAAACAAAAAAAGGGGTATATATGTATAAATAGGTTATAAAAAGTTTAATAATTGAGAGTTCATACGAGTGAGTTTATGCTCTGTATGAAGCAATGAGGATTATATTATTTCGTAGGTAGTTCTTGCTCTTCAATTGTTTGATGTCTTGGTATTCAATTCAATACAGAACACCAAAGAGTAAACACAAGATTGAGTTTTCTTCCTCTTCTTCGTACCAATAAGTATGTTACATGCGTTTGGTAATTCAACGTATTCATGTCGTTACTTCTTCTACATTTGGAATGTGTTTTGCAGTCACATTCAATGTGAGTAGTATATAACTTATACTGTCTCTATAGTTGATTTTATTACGCATTCAAAGTGACACCAAAAAAAAAAAAAGAGTCCATACTATTCGACTGGCAACACCACAATATCCACAACAACATATATAACAATGTTCAGAGACAGGACCAACCTTTTCTTATCATTTCGTCGAACAATCCCACGAGAGTCCAATAATGATCTACCGTTTAAACGAACCCGATTCCAGGATTTCCCTGAAGAAGAAGAAAACGCAGGATTAATTATCTCTTCAAGAAAGGACAACGATAATAAAGATCAATCAAAACCACAGAACATCCCTTTGAAACCTATGATACCTAGTATTTTCGACATCGCTAATGAATTAGAAACATTATTGAAAGTTATTGCTAAAGATGTGGATGATTTGAAATCAATGTATAAGAAATTAATCATTGGTGATAAAGCCACTAGAAAACGACTCGAACTGGATATTGAAGAATTGAATTATCAAATTTTAAGAAAATTCGAACAATGTTATGTATTAATTAAAAAATTCGATTATTTATCGAAAAATTATCATAAATTGGGGGTGAATTATACTACCCTGGATTTAGAAATCTTGGTCAATTATAAAAAAAATTATGCTAATAAAATTCAAGAAAGTTCTTTAGAATTTAGAAATTTACAAAATAATTACATGAAGTTTCTTAAACATGACGATGATGAGTATAACGAAGATGATTTATTGTTATCTGAAGACCTCCCACCTGATGAAAAGCCATCATTTCAATCATCATCAACTTCTTCCCAACAACAACAAGTTCAACAACAACAACAACTCCAAGGAGATTCACAATATTTACATCAGAGAGAACGAGAAATATCTAAACTTGCCCATGGGATCCTTGAAATTCTGACAATTTTCAAAGAAATGGAATCTATGGTGATCGAACAAGGCACAATGTTGGATAGAATAGATTATAATCTCACCAATACAGTACAAGAATTGAAATCTGCTGATAAGGAATTAATTAAAGCTCATCATTATCAGAAAAGAACCGCTAAATGTAAATTAATCTTCTTCTTGTGTCTTTGTGTGTTTGCCTTGTTGATGATTTTGATGCTTCGACCTGGTGGAAGTTCTAAAGAAGTCATAATTGACAAACCTGCCCCTCCTGAAACACCTGACACACCTGATCGACCAACTATTGATAAACCTACAAATGAAGTCACCAATCCAAATGATATTCATTAAATCAATAATTTATATATATCTTCTAATGTATTATTTACTATTAATTTGCACAACGTAATCCTCTATACAAACTTATTCTTCTTGTCTAGCTCTAATTAAAAACCATACTACACGAATGTGCAGATTGGAACTCCGGCTGGATGGTCACAGAGTCGACTCCAAATCTGTGCAATACCTCTCTCACTTGACCAACAGCAGTCAAGAACAACTTCCTGTCTAGTTGTACTGGTAGCTCAATATCATCTTGTGTATTCTCTACGGCACCAGTAGAAGACGTCACACCGTTGGTTTTAGTTGTGTCTCCTTGATTATTCTGCGCATCTTTTGAAGGAGACGGTGGTGGAATGCCGATCTCGCAGTTTGGATTCAACTCAATGTGCAACGTGGCAATGAGGATATCTTCGTTAAGGTTCCACACATGGAAATCATGGATGCTCTTGATCAACGGGATCTTGATGATCTGTTCTGCTATCACATTGGAGTCGATGTTCGGTGGTGCACTCTGTAACAAGATCCTCAGCGCCTTACGCACCAATGGCAATGCCGAGTTGAGAATAATCACGGTGATCACCAACGACGTCACAGGATCGGCATAGAATCTCCATGTGTAGTCTGTCTTCCAAATGATTAACGCGGTGATGATGACACCAACGTTACCCAAGGCGTCTCCCATCACGTGCAAGAACACACCCTCCATGTTCATGGATTTCCTCTTTATCTTCTGTATCGTGGATTTGCCGTTATCAGGAGTAGTACTACCAGCATGAGATTGATCGTTGTTTGCTTCCTGATGCTGTTCTTCATTGAGTTGTGGTGCTGGACTAGGACTAATGGATGCCTTGTGATATCTCTCCACAACGTTGTCTGGCAAGTAGTCAAACACCTCTGATGGACTCGACTTGAGGGATTTGTCTATTAATGGGGTGTTCTCATTTGCACTGGTGGTACCGACAGTTTGCTCCTCGTCTTCTCCCATGCGTCCTTCTTCTCCACCACTCAAATGAGAGTGGGAATGTGACGTGGGGTCTGACCCGCCATGCGAGTGTGAGTGTCCGTGTTCGTGGAATAGCACCAACCCAACCCCGTTACTGAGCAACCCAGCAATACCAACAACTAAGATCAACTGCGGATTGGTGATTTCTTGCGGTTCAAAGAATCGCTGGATCGCATCCATGATGATGGTGAAACACAATGCCAACAAGAACACGGCGTTGATCAAGGCTCCCAAGATCTCTGCTCTCTGCCATCCATACGTGTACTTGCTGTCCGCAGGCTTGGTGTTCTTAACTCTGACTGCCCACAAGGCTATGATCAAGGAGATGATATCATTAAGCATGTGAAATGAGTCAGCAATAAGTGCCAATGAGTGCACAGTGTACCCAACAATAGCCTCCAAGAGGAAGAACACAGTGTCGAGTACCAACAACGACACGATTCTGATCTCTTTGCCTTTCATCGTATTTGTTTATTAGTTATGTTTGTGGTAAAATAGATGGCAGGAATGTGACAGGTGAGAAAGAAAAATAAAAACGAAAATGAAAATTAGAATTAAAAAAAAAAATTAAAATGCTAAATTTCTTAAAATTCTTAAAATTGTGGGACGTTGGAGTGTGAAAAGTGGCTGTGAGGATTAGGATTCAGATACGAATAACTGGTGGTAGTGGACGAATTGGATCAAGCAAATGTATCCTGTGACAAGTCAATGGTGTTGTGGCTGGTCAATGTAATAAACCCTAGAACAACAACTACAAAAAAAAATAATACGACAGAAGAGATAAGAATTAATAATGACATATTTATAGAATAATAAAATAAAATAAAATAAAAAAATTTTGCTTCTTCATTTCCTTCTACACCGAAAAAGGAGCGGTCGTAGAAACACAAGAAAAACTACAACAACAAAAGTGAAATAAGATTACAGAAGTTTATTACGGAAAATAGTAAGACATTTTTTTTGACTTCTTTGTTTTGTTTTTAGAATTAACAAAGGCACATGATACATAACACAACACAATATAATAGAATATTGTTGATTCTACGCTGATGGTATGTCCGTCTCTAGTGGCAACGACGGTGTTATCTCGTAAGCAAACACCGCTCTGATCTGTCAACTCTAGTTCTACATACTTAGTCTGCGCGATGCGATTATAAGAACAGAACACCGCTTCGGTGGTATACGATACTGCCGTCCGCTGTTACCCAAATGGATACAAAAGCCACCGCGGAGAAAAAGGAAGAAGAAGAGGAAGAGGAAAAGGGGGGTGTCCATCGCTCATACAGAAAACCTTGGCTGAACTAAATGCACTCATACAATAACAATGCGGCGTTCTTTTTACAGTTTAGTCTTTTGTTTTGTGGAATGCGGTATATATTGAGTGATGTTAGAGTTTTGTGTTCTGTATTGAATAGTCTGTATTTAATATTCTGTATTTAGTATTCAGGTTTTGGTTTTGTTTTCAATTCTGTTCAAAATATTCATGAAAAACAAAAACCTAAAACAATACACTCATAGATGGTGATTGTAAACCCGGTGTGAAGTGCGATACCTACTGTTATACAACAACCCTAAGGTATCAACCATCTATGTGTAAAACCATTATCTACTCATTAGCTTACCATACCATCCCACACATGTTTCCTTGGTGCGTGCACATGTGCACAGAAGTAGTGCACTTGGCTCAAACGTGTGATCAATCAGCCAGAAAAAGAAATACAAAAAAAAAAAAATTAAAAAGGCAAATTAAAAACAAGTAGAGAACGTGAACGATCACTTTTGTTTCTATAATCAGGATTAATTATAATCAACTACACTCCAGGAACGCATCCTTTTTTTTAACACATATATTATCGCAGTATTCGTTATGATGTTGGCACAAGAGCAACAATACCAACAACCCCCAGCAATGCAACCACAACAGATACCTCAGAATCCGAAGAAGTCGAAGCATAAGAAGAAGAACTCTCAGCCACGATATAACGACGCTATCAGGACTCTTCCTAGTGGAGCACCGGTTAATTTTGGACACAGTGGTAGTAGTTATAACAACAACAACAATAACAACAACAAAGCAAATAACAACAATAACAACAACAAAGCAAATAACAAGACAAGTAACAACGCCGCGAAGAAGGATAGAGACAGGGAGAGACTTATTGCGTCTCCTAGTTTACCAGACGGTTCGAAACCAAACTTCCAGCCAGCCAAGTCGTCTTCGTCATCGCTGGGTTCTGGTAAATCTTCATCTTCATCTTCACGCAAGACCAGTAACAACAACAATAACAGTAACAGTAACAACAACAATGGTAACAACAACAACAACAACAACAACACAGGAAGTGAATACTCGTTACCGGATGGAAGAAAACCTAACTTCTACAACGACAAATCGTACTCCAGCTTCAAGAACCACTACAATAACCCAAACACCAAGGCGATCAAGGAGAAGAAAGTCGATGACATTACGTATGCGGGATCTTCCTTCCATTCCTCGCCTGAAGCGTTCAAGTTGCCAAAACCTTCGTTCAAGATGGGCAGCGGTTCACCAAAACAACCGGTTGTGTTGAGAGAACCAAGAGTTGAACCGGGTTCTACAGGTGGGTTTTTTGATTGATTTTACTTTATCTTTTTTTGTTTTTTTTTTGTTTTTTTTGACAATGTTTTTTTTTTTTTATGGATTGGGGTTTTTAATGACTTGGGAACTATAAACGGGATGTTTTTCTATTTTTTCAATTGTTTTACTTATTTCGACTTTTTACTGATCCGGGCATTTTGTTGATTTTAATGTTCATTAGATGTTTTCAATTCTACAACAATTTTTTTTTTTTTGGTATTTTTTTTTTTAATTTTTGGTTTTTTTTAGGAATCATACAGCTGAATTATTAATGAAGGTAAATGTTATTGTATGTTAGTTAGTTAGTAAGAGCTTATTTAATGTATAATTACAAAGTATGAGATGGTGGTGGTGTTTTCACTGGAGGCATTTCATAACCTCTTAGTTTTTTTTTGATTCTCTTCATGTATTATAAATCCTATTTCAAGATATACGAAGCACCGATGATGGCAATACC
>JAKTVF010000074.1:0-49048 GCA_030557055.1 Candida tetrigidarum
GGAACAAACATAGAACTCATGGTAATTTCTTGTTGAATACCTTGACCGATAAAAGTATCACCCGAGGCACAATCAATACCAAAAGTGGCACAAATTTCACCGGCTCCAACTTCAGCAACATCTTCCATATCATTAGAATGCATTCTCACTAATCTAGAAACCTTGACTTTTTTACCGGTTTTGACATGGGTCATGTAGGCACCTTTTTTCAATTTACCTTGATAAACTCTGATATAAGTTAATTGACCATATGGACCTTCTTCCAATTTAAAAGCCAACCCAACAAAAGGTTCAGTTGAAGAAGGAGTCAAATGGATTGGTTTTTCAGAACCGTTTGGTTGAACTTCTAACCCAGTGTTTAAAATTTCATTTGGTTGTGGTAAATAATCAACAACAGAATCCAAAACTTGTTGAATACCTCTATTAGCCAAAGCAGAACCCATTAAAACAGGAGTGAATTTTCTACCAATAGTAGCACGTCTAATGGCATCTTTAATTTGTTCAACGGTTGGTTCTTCACCTTCCAAATAAATATCAGCCATTTCTTCATCAACATCAGCTAAAGTTTCAATTAATAATGCTCTTTTTTCTTCAACCAATTCTTTCAAATCTTCAGGGACGACATCCTTTCTTATAATTTCACCTTGTTCTCCATCATTGTACAAGGCAACACGATCAATAATATTAACTACACCTTGTAAATTTTCTTCAGCACCAATAGGAACTTGAATAGCAGCGGCAGGGATTTTCAATTTAGTATTGATTTGTTCAATAGCTCTCCAAGGATTAGCACCCATACGGTCCATTTTATTAATAAAAGTAACTCTTGGAACATTATATCTACGCATTTGACGATCAACAGTGACAGTTTGGGATTGAACACCGGCAACGGCACAAACCACCAACACTGCACCATCTAAAACTCTCAAAGCTCTTTCAACTTCAATAGTAAAATCAATATGACCTGGGGTATCAATTAAATTGAAATGGTATGATTTATCATCTTTATCCCATGAACAATAAGTGGCTGCAGATTGAATAGTAATCCCTTTTTCTCTTTCTAAATCCATATGATCCATTTTGGCACCAACGGCATCTTTACCACGAACTTCATGAATGGCTTTGATTCTACCAGTGTAGAATAAAACACGTTCAGTAAAAGTAGTCTTACCGGAATCAATATGAGCTGAGATACCAATATTTCTTAAACGTTTAGAAGCACTCAAGTCGGTTTCAGGTAATTTTTTATTGATTTCATCAATGATGATTTTTTCTTCTTCATAAGTTTGTGGAAGTTTAACGGTGTCAGTTTCAGTGTTACGAAGGATTGTTGTGGTTTTGAAACTTCTAGTAAACCTAGGATTGGTCAAAGTCCTAGGAATTTGAGTTTTGAAAACTCCACGAAGAACACTTGCCATTTTCTTGGTGATTGTGATTGTTGTTTGGATAAACAAGAGGATTGAAAAATTTCTGAAGTAAACGAATAAAAAAATTTTTTTTTTGTAGTTAACGATTTATTGTTCCGTGGATGCGACATAATCAAACATTTTTTTAATAACCGAACCACATGGTCTGTAGACTATGAACTAAGATGTATTTGGAACTTTATACAAGAACTGAAATGTCTGAATATATATATATGCAAGTAAATGAATAAATAAAAACAAACACCTAGAAAACAAACAAACTAAAACAAACAACTATCTAAACAACTATCTAATCTCTTGGTTTAACACCTAAATTATTAATATTTCTAAACATTAAAACACCTTTAGCATCTTCTTTATCATCATCGACAAATTGACACATTCTAATACATTTCCATAAGGAGTACCACATGTTTTCACCATCATATCTATAATGTTCACCCATGACTTTTTTGATAGCTTCAGTGGCTTCTCTAGCGTTGTAGAATGGAATTCTAGAAACGTAATGATGCAAGACGTGAGTTTCAATAATATCATGGAAGATATGTTGACCGACAAAACCAAAGTTTCTGTCAATAGTGGCAGCGGCACCACGAGCAAAAGTCCATTCGTTAGCAGCATAATGAGGCATGGTTGGATCAGTGTGTTGTAAGAAAGTAACAAACACCAACCAATGGTTAACCCATAACCATGGAACAAACCAGTTGATCATCATGTTGAACAAACCAAAGTTTTTATACCATTGGTAAACAGTAGTTAAAGTACAGATGATACCAATATCAGACAAGACAATAAACCAGTATTGATTTTTATCAAAAACTGGAGATGCTGGAGCATAATGGGATTTAGCGTACCATGAAACACCAGGGTATGGTTGACCAGTAGCATTGTTAGCTAAATAAGTTTGTAAACCAGCCAATTGTTGGAAGATCAAGACGGATAAAGTCCAGATTGGAGATTCTTCAACTAATTCAGAAACTTTTTCAGCTCCCTTTTTCTTCAAGTATTGTTCTTTAGTATTTGGGATGAAAACCATATCTTTAGTTAAATGACCAGTTGCTTTATGATGTTTAGCATGAGAGAATTTCCAAGAGAAATAAGGAACCATCAAGTATGAGTGTAATACCCAACCGATGAAATCATTAACATTTTGGAAATCGGAAAAAGCCCCATGACCACATTCATGAGCCAAGATCCATAAACCGAAACCGAATAAACCAATCAAGTAAGATTGAACCATCCATAAACCACCTCTTAATGCGGAACTTAAAGTTGGGTAATCTGGGATTTCCAACATTGGAATAACGGTGTGACCAATATAACCAATGGTGATCATCAGAATGATATCTCTAACAACATAACCCATAGATTTAATAAGAGATCTTTCATAACAATGTTTTGGAATGACTTGTAAGATTTCTTTAATGGAGTAATCAGGAACTTTAAAAACATTACCATGGGTATCAAGAGTGGTTAAGTTTGTAGTGGCAGTAGTTGATGCAAATGAAGAGATGTTTCCTCTTTTAACAACATTGGCATCTTTGGTTGTGGATTCAGATCCCCCAGTAGCGATAGAACTTGTTGTAGCTTCAGCAACACTCATTATTTATATGAATATATAGAGTTGACTATGAGAAGAAAAGAAAGAAAGGGAATAAAAAAGACTAAAAAAAAAGACTCGGTGGAATGATAGTGGTTTTATTCTCCAATGAAATTCATACGATGAAATTTTTGATTTAAAGAGAAAAGAGAAAAATTTTCATACGATAAAAATAATATTAATACAACCACAACCCGACCGACGAAAAAAAAGAAATTTTTTTTTTTTTTAAATTTGTGGGCTTTGATTTGTGTTTGAGTTATTGTTATTATTAAAATATGTATTCTATTGTATTGATTTGGCTGTGTTGTTGACAATAGGTTTAGGAATAATTAATATTTTATGAGATAGATAACGAGGGTAATAGTAGAAGTTGGAGATGGGGGTTTTGAAGTAAATCTATATCTAAGACGTGGTTTAGTTTGCTTTGTAGTGCGATGCGTGAAGTTGTGTTGTGCCGTGTCCGTTGGAAATGCAAGCTTACGTAAATTTTCGCAGCAATTGGGTACAAACTTCTGCCCCTCCCCACGACCTATTTCTCTATTTCATTCTCCCCTCATCGACCGACCCACCAGCCCCACCCAGTGAACAAAGAAAAACAAAGAAAAACAAAGGAAAAAAGAAATTACTATTGCCGACGATTAAGGAGTAAATCCGTTAATCCGATTCATTCATGAAATATGAAAAACACGTGGATATTATCACACACACACAGCCAATACCTAAGCCGAGACTTAACCTATGAGTTGTTAGTAAGAAGGAATAATAGCTTAAATTGTATGGTGTGTGGTGTTTCCAAGTAGTGTTCTAATTCAAAGGAGGTTTCATAACTCTTTGAACAAGAGGAATACCACACACACACATACATTCCATGTGATATTTGGAAATAGGGGTATTTGGAAAACGGGAAGTAATGGAATCCCTGGTTTCATTTTGTTGGACTATTTGTAAATTGGGTTGCCCTTTTTTTCCTCCGGAATAGGTTTATTACTCTATTTGTAGATTGCCCAAAAGAAAAATCGCCTCGATAATTTTGGTTTTCTTTTAAATCTAAAAGTTTTACTAAATTACTAAACAACTCGAATCTTAATCCGTGATACGCCTCAGTCTCTCTCTAGAATTTGAATAATTTCTACTAAAGTAGAAACAAAAATCATGTAAAAACAAAAATACAATAGCTGAATATACGAATTTGATCCGTTAATAATACTTCTCTATATTATGAATTACAGTAGATAATAGTAGATATTAAATTACACACCACTTTTTCCAATTAAGTAAACTATTTTTTCTTTCTTTCCATAATAATAATTGTTCTTCATTAAGATAAAACGGTTTTTTTTTTGTTGAATTGGTGATATTATTGCCTTACAACTTAAACTCGTGAAAATGACATTATTTTCTTTCAAAATTTACTTAATAAACTACGAGAATTTTTTGTTTTCTTTCTTAAACTAAAAATAATACTCTTTTTGAAAATAAAAATAAAAATTAAAACGTTACATAACCTAACATATTTCCCCCTCTTTTCTTCCTTCCAATTTAATACTTCATTTGCAGGGATGTACATTTGCATGGATATACATTTTGTTAGTAAAATAGTTTCACAACTTCTTTTCCTGATTGGGTTAACAGAAAAGTGTGGTTAGGTAACAGAAAAAAACAAAAGTGTGGAACATAAACCCCGAAATTAGTAAAGGTGCGCGTGATCAACTGATTTTTTTTTTTCTTCTGCTGTTGCTCTAATATTGTAACTGATTATACCAACTTGTCTTGGATTTATTCTTTTTTTGGATTTTACCTATTTTTCTTTTCCAACTATAATGAATAACAATTGGCATATACTGAAGAGGAATGTTTTGTAATTGAGAATTTCACAATTATTGCGCCTGTTCTTTGTTTTATCAATGAGTCCTTTGTTTGCAGGTTGGTTTAATTGTGTCTTCTTCCTCGACACAAAAAAAAAATACCCTACGAAACAATAGAAAAAAATTACTACTTAAGGAAATAGAAATGGTATACACTATTTGACTAACTATTGAATAATTGGAGTAAGAATTATATGGAATTGCTGTAAAACCTCAAAACGGACCCATCCGCCTCATATCACTTCTAGAACCTCTAATAATTATTTATTGCTCTTTACATTGTATTCATCAACAATAAAACAAAAAGAACAAGGACATACCCACACATCCACAGAATCCACACAATCCACAGACGGAAAAAGATGAATAATCTCCCCCTTTCAGTTCATTTCATCCCACATTCTATTATGACATCCAAAAAAAACAAATAAATAAATAAAAATATTATATTTCAGTAATCATGTACTGTATAATTGCTACTTTACTTACCAACTTGCAATTTCCGAAATGTTCTCCTTCTCTCTCGCTAATTGACCAGCTCAATGTATTCTCTATTAGGAAGTGAAATTAGTCGCAAGGATCGACATAGCAGAGAGAACAATTAATTGTTTCGTTTTTATATTGAAAATCAAGCGGTTAGTTGTTTTTGTTAACTGTTAATTATATGTGAATGGCTCCTCTGTTAGTACACCAAACCATGAATATGTACACACATACACACACACACTTCTAATGACAGGAATATACGGAGATATACTCAAAAATAAAATCTCTAAACGTTTGGTGGATTTTTTTTGCCGTCTTTATTGTTCAAGTATCAAAACCCTGGTTTATTTTTTTTTTAGTTTTTGGAAGAGTATCTATTTCTTGGCCCTTTTACCTTTATGCGTAGTAGCTCAATAAAATAATAATAGTTATAATAATACTTTTACAATAATAGAAATGAAATATCCTATAAAGCACATGTAGACAAAGTAGGTCAAAGATTTGCTTCAATTTCAAGGCGACATTAAACTTTTAAACTCCATTGATAGAGTGGAGTAAATGAAAACTCAAGATATTTTTTTTTTTTTTTGATAGTATTATTTTGAAACATCTCCGTCAAACTTCTCCACACCCCACATCCCCTTCCAAAACGTAAAGGAGAACTTCATCATGACTCCAAGAAATGTATATCCATAGCTCTCTATATATGCTAAATTACGTTATGCCTTGTCTTCTCTCCCTCGTCATGAACACCCCTTTCGCTCTCTCCTCCCCCTCCTTTCAATTCTTAGTAGACAAGTCCGGCTGAATACGAACACTCCTTGAACAATAAAAAGAACACTAATGACATTCTATCTCTCACTGTAAGTTTACCAAAAATAAATTTCGATTGTTATAACTAAGAATAGTAATAAGAAACAATTGGGTCGTAATTCCACTAGGGTTTCAACTAAGTATCCATACATACACCCATACGTACAACCCACCAAAAACCATGGAAATATGAATAAATAGAAAATTAAAAAATATAATCACCAACTCAACCCCTTCAGTAAAAAGACAGAATTGACTCGATTAGGTTTATGCCCTTAACTCACATTACATTACAGTTTTAAACCATCACAATTTCACCTTAAAAGTAAGCATAAAACCTAAATAATTGTTAACTCTATTAAGTTATTTTTTATTTATGTTTATGTATGTATGTGTGTCGAAATTCCCTGTTAAGTATTGATGTTCGGGTGCCAATAAAATTTCCTAATCGGGAAATTGGTTCCAAATTTAACAAAAGAAAAAAAAAAAAAAAAGAGAAAATCATTTCGCAGTTGATTATTATTTTTTAGTGTTTGTGAATTTTGCTAGAATAAGTAATATGAACAATTAAATAATGATGCCATATAACTTAGTTAGTAATGTTTTTATTTTTGGACGACGAATGAAACAGCCATAGTATATTAAAAATAATTTGTTTTCCCCCCTCCGAAGTTCAATTATAAATATTAAACGAAATCCTCTTTTGAATTTTTTTTTCAATTCTTCTTTTCTTTTTTTTTTTTAATATCATCAACCAACAATTATCACTTTGATTTTTCCAACAACTCATTCAATCACTTATAACAAATACATATAATCAACAATGAAGTTATCCAACGCTACCCTCTTAGCTATCTTAGTTTCCTCCACCTGTGTTTCAGCTGCTCCAACCTTCACCGTCACTGAACAAACCATGGTCAAGAGAGAAGACATCAATGAAATCATGAGCATCATTGATGAAATTAAAAACATCAACTCCAAGAGAGAATTAGTCGAAGGTGATGACTTATTGGACTTGGACAGAAGAGCTGACAACGCTTATGCTGAATTGATCTCAGCTTTCTACAACTCAGGAATTTTGGGTGCCATCTGGGATAAAATAACTACTGATCCAGCTGTTTCTGGTGCTGTTAAAAACACCATCCAAGCTGCTATCCAAACCGCTGTTGTTCAAGGTGCTTCTTTGATTCAAGCCATCTGGAACTCTGGTTTAATTGGTGACATTTTCAACAAATTGATCAACGATCAAGATTTAAGACAAGCTTTCTTGGATGTTGCTAAATCTATCTTTGGTACTGCTGCCAACTTGATCACTTCTTGGATCAGTGGTGGTTCTTCTTCTTCCCCAGCTCCAGCTCCATCTGGTGCCCCAGCTTCTAAGAGAGAATTCGGTATGATTCACGGTGCTACTAAGAGAGAAGTCATGGACTCTGCTGAATACTTGAGTGAAAGAGACTTGGCTGATGTCATCACTTGGATCTACAACACCATTAAAGATTCCGGAATTGTTCAGAACTTGGTCAGTTACGTTGTTAACAACCCAGATGCCGTTGTCTCATTCTTGACTTCTGCCTTCAAGACTGGTTTGGTTGTCGCTGAAGATGTTTACGCTTGGGCTAAACAATCCGGTTTGTGGGATTCCGCTTTGAACTACATTAAAGAAAACGCTGGTTCTTGGGCTGGTACTCTTGCCTCATTCTTCGGTAACCTTTTGTCTAACGGTTCCCTTTCTGCTTCTGATATCAACAATGCTGGTTCTTCTTCTGCTGCTCCATCTGGTGCTGCTGCCACCGTCACTACTAGAAGTACTGCTGCTGTCACTGCTACCGGTGCTGGTGCTCCAGCTGCTCCAGCTCCTCCAGCCACTACTGGTTCTGGTGCTTCTGCTGCTGCTTCTGCCGTTGATTATATTGGTGCTCTTACCTCTGCTGGTGGTGCTCTTCTTTCCGGTGCCGGTGCTGGTGCTGGTGCTTCTTCTGCCACCGCCGCTGGTGCTTCCGGTGCTGCTGCTGCTACTAGTTCTGCTGGTTCTGCTCCAGCTGCTGCTTCTGGTGCTTCCGCCGCTGCTTCTGGTGGTAGTGATTCATTAGATGCTTTGATTGCCAAATACGGTGGTACTCCAAACGCTGCTGCTCCAACTGCTGATACTTCTGGTTTAACTTCAGATGTTAACACTTTGGTCAGTGCTGCTGGTAAAGCTGCTTCTTCTTTGAAAAAGAGAAAACTCTACTAAATTTGATCTGATTTCAATTTGATTTGATTTTTGATTTTTTTTTTCTTCAAGGAATACCCCAACAATAATATTATCAATTCCATGAATTAATGGTTCATTCTTTATTTGGTTCCCCTTTTTTACTGTTAATGCTTATTTATAATGGTTTTTGCTGATTTTGTTATCCAGATATCCTAATTCTTTTTCATATTACTATTGACTGCAGCTCAATTGAAAAGAATTTCATTATCTACAATATCAGTGAAGTTGTTTTAATTGGTTAGACGATGATGATGATGGTGATCCCGATAAATGAAATGGAATTGAATTTTTTATTTTCTTTGTTTGGTTATTCCCAAAAGACATTAAAATTCAAAAATTCAAGATTCAATTTTTTGTTTTATTCATTTTTATTAATTTTGGTGGTCATTTTTTTCTTCTTTGCTTCGTTTTCTTATTTCTTTCTTCTTTGATTAATCAACTATTTATTAGATGTTGATTAATTTATCATTTTTTATTTTATAGTTTTATTTCAATTACCCATGAATATTTTTAGTTCTTCTTTTATATATTAGTTGAAAATATAAAAAATCTTTGTTAACTTTCAAAAAATCAATACTATACAATCTTGTAAAATTAATCTTTCTTCTATTGACTATCATCAATGGGGGGAACTCGTGGTGGAAAGGGAGAAAGGGAGGGTGGAGTTGAACATTCTCTTTATTATTATTCACATTTTTGTACATTATTTCCTAAACAGGCAATCGCACGCGTTTACTAAGTGAGGAAGAATACAAACATATTTATGTATATTTTTTTTTTCATTTGGTAGTTGCATTTTGTTACTTTTCAATGTTGGTAGCACTCTACCGGGAGAAATGGATTTATACTTTTCATATTTCCATTACATTACCGTATTGAACAGTAACTCTCGTCAAGTAAATTCATGATAACAATAACAAGATATGTATAGGCGAGTCTAGATGGTTAGGAAGGATTCGTTTATATTGGTACATCGTCACAAAACATAAATAAGCACACAAAGAGAATACTAAGTAAATAGGAGATACAAAGAGGAACGGGGAGATACAAAAAGAGGACCGCGGAGAGAGAAAGAGAGACAGGAAGAGACAGGGAGTGATTGGATAACCGCCTTGATGAAGTTGTTTGTGATGCAAAAGAAGGTGACGATATGAAATTCCCGAGATCAAGAATAAAATAAAGGACAAAGATGGCTAAGAAAGGACAAAAATGAATAATACAGGGTGAATTATTTAGACGACGTTTTTGCTTAGCTACAGACGAAAGATTATTGGATAACTCTGTTGCTAAGAATTCATGGTAAACTTTCTTAGTTCATCACAAGAACAACATGTATAGGATAAACATTACTCCTTGGCCCAAGGACTAAGATGTTAACACCCTTGGTTTACTAACCAGAATGTAAGTCCCGGACGCAATGAACAAAAAACTTTCGGAGCTATGTCCTTCCATATTTTTTTTTTGTAAATTAGACATGAATTAGTACTGAGCTTAAGTAATGTAATATGCACTAGAAAACACATCATCAATAGGCGAAAAAGACCGTTAAATAAAACAACATATAAACTCCTATTTTAGAACAATAAAGAAAAAAAAGAAAAATTTTTCTTAGTTCTTATATTTTTTTGTTTAGTTTAAAAGTTTAGTTCAAAAAGTAAAAGTATGGTCTAAGTTGATGTATAGCGCAAGTAGTTGAGGAGTTTTATGAAAAACAAAGTCATTATTTTGGTTATTTGAGGCAAAGTTAAAACAAGAATGTTATATTCTCGTATAAGCAAGGGTTTTGTATTCTTTGGTATTCTATGATTTGTTTGTTTTTATTATTTTGGTTTGTAGTTTCGTTTGCTATTGGAGGGTATAGAATGGAAGGGGGCGGGGGGTCATTTAATCTTATAAGGAAGGATTCCATAAGAGATATTGGAACGCAAATCACAAAAGATACATGACATGTAAAACATACATACCATACTAGATATCCATCAACTAAGTCCGACCAAGAAAACATTGTATTGTGAATTTGGATGTCAATTTTTGTAAACGGACTTGTACCCATGTCTACCCGAAAGGGTGACATATCCACTCTACAGGGACCACATTGAATCGGTTTCTTTTTTAAGGCAAATATTCTTGGAAGGAATGTTAAGAAAGAAAAGGGTGCAATGAGTGCTTAGACGCCTTTTTTTCCATATGGTCAAGAAACATGATCAATGTCTAAAATAGAAAAATAGAAAAACACTTCAATAGACTAAAACACCAAGTGATGTTCGTAGATAGTAGTAATAATGGGTTGTGTGGTGATAGTTAGGGTTAGAGTTAAAGGGTTAAAGGGTTAGAAGAGATTTCCACACTTATCAATTGGTGGTAATGCAGATGAAATTCATATACTTTATTAAATAGATGAATGACGAATTCAGTACAAAAAAAAAAAAAAAATTCTCTCCTATTTGGTTACAAACAAAAAAGACACTAAAATAGCAAGAGAAAATAATATTTGGGACATTGAAAATTATTTTACTCCTCCTCCTTGTTTGGAACATTCTCCTTCAGTTGGGGATTTCACGTGTCATGTGATATCATCTTACATTTTGCTATTTTACATTTTCCATCTTACAATATTTGCGTTGTTGGGGAAGACGAGGTGTAATAAGAGGTTTAAAAGGAAAGAGTTTTAAATGGAAATCCACGTAGTAATAAACATTTATGATTTTCGGTTTCATACTTAAATTTGGGGATCATTAAATTAACTGCAGTTTTATAGAACGACACATCCTCACTCCTCTCCTCTCTCCCCCATGATCATGATATTCCATGATCAATGACGACGATCCCACTATAACTTATGTATCCTTTATATGTAATGGAAAATTGACAAAACATAACCATTGTAGAAGAAATAATAAAAAATAATAAAAATTTTTGTACTTGAATTTACTTTTGTAACACTTGATGTAAAACAAGAAAAACCCTTTCACTTGACTTTCAACTTGAAGTCCATTGTATGGTATTGTATTGTATTGTGGTTCTTATGGGGGAGAGTAAAGCGTTTCTACGGATAGTTATTGTTATCCATAAGAGCTATAATAATGAACTAAACTAAACTAAAAAGTTACCATTATTATATTTGAATAATTTCTTTTTTTATTACCCGAAACAGTTGGAGTTAGCCACAAGTTGTAACATTCTCTTTCGTGTCAAGTTGTTGTTATTATGGTTATTATGGTTGTGTTGTTGTGTTGTCGTTGTTACCCCATCACATATTACATTTCTATCTGAAAAAGATGTTCAGCAAACGCCCAACCTCGCCCAACCTCCCATCTTCCAAGCAATTAAAGGAGGTTACACTACTCTTTACTTATTTCATTTTAAAAATAACTTGAAATATGTATGTACGTGTGGATACGTATGTATGGATATATGTACAGGTGAGATTGGTATTAATACGTGGAATAAACTTAGTGGAATTTTACTAAATTCATCATTCATGAAGTAGAAATAAACAAATATAAAAAATAACATAAAATATGCAAAATTGATAAAAATAGAAGTATAGTAATATACTAAATACTACATAGTTTATACTATTTCACAATAAACAAGAAAGACATTTTTTAACGAAAGGAATTCATAACACAATAACACAATAACACAAAATCCACATATTCCTTGCCGTAGAAAGACAAGAAGCAATACATTACAGTAAGAGAAGAACAACTATGCATGAATTTAAACATTACACAAATTTTAGCTTATTTCTCTTAGTCTATTGTTACTATTACTATTATAATATTTACACTAAACACAAATGGAAAAACTTACTTGCTAGGGATAAATGTCAGTGATTAATTGATCCATTTAACGTATATACCGTTTCTTCATTCCTCTCTCTTCTATTATTCCTCTCATCTTCTACACCCCCTCTCTCTCCCTTCTCCCTTCTACGCAAATCCCTAAATTTAAAAAATAACAATCGTAGAAGTATAAATAAAGAACTATTTTCCCTCTTTTGCAATTCTTGAAAATCTTTCCCTCCTTCTTTTATTCCTTTTCCTTATACTTACTTACAACTTTACTTCCAATACAATATATTATAAACATGTTAGATGCATTAGCAACACCAGGTTCTGCTTTCCAACCATCAATAAAACACATTAGGAATACATGGAGATTACAAAAATTTAAACAATTATATATCGAAAAAGGTGGATATACTTCTGAATCTTCTTCATCTTCTGAATCTTCGTCTTCTGATGAAAGAGATTTTTCTTCTTCAAGGTCTTCTGTTGTTACTGCTTCTTCTTCAATTTCTTCCTCAAATTATTACATGAGTAAGTAAGATCCAAATCATCATCCTATCCTACACTCATCACATACACTACCAAATCATGCATCCTGCCATGACACTCCTCACTTTAAGAGAGATAGAAAAAATCACTGAGTACTGTTTATTCAACATCCTATCATTCGAATAGTGTGACAGATAAAAAAAATTTCAATAACTCTGGTTCTAGTTTATTGAATTAAGTCACAACAATCACCACCACCTCCATCATCATCATCACCATTATTATTATTTTCAATTCTCACATTCTTTTTATTGGTTTGTTTGTGTACTTTGCTTTGTACTTTGTGCTTTTAAAATACCAGTGGATTGAATTTCACACGACTTCATATTCCACGTAAAAAAATAAAATCCACACAGAGAGACACAGAGACCAAGTATGACACAGAATGATATATACGTACAATGGATATATATATCTCATGTCAACCTATTGTTATTAACCAACCAGCTCCACTTGTATATTATTATTATTATTGTATATTATTAGGAATGTATATTAGGGACTATTGTATTGTTTTTCGGTTACCATTGTTTTTCCTGTTTTAGTAAACTACTACCAGTACTACTCCTATTTGCAACAATATAAATTAGACGAAAACTACTACATCAAAACATTCAAAAATAATAATACTCTTTTTCTTCTTTTTTTTTATTTTGTAAACTCTATCCAATAATATATATATATATAAAAATATCCACTAACAACACCCACTTAATTAGATCCAGAGGATGACCCTTGACTGAAATCATCAACTAATTTTTCCGAATTAGATGGATCCCAAGCGGCTGATGGTACTGGTAAACTATTTGTACTAGTAAAATTATGTGGTTGTGGTCTATTATTTTCCATATTTCTACGATCTCTTTCCCAATCTCTCCATCTCTTCATACTAATCTTACTGGCATCAAATTTACCTTCCACCGCACTATGATCTCCTTTATCTCCCCCAGCAACAGTTCTGGTTTCTCCCCAACTGAAATCATCAAATTTCCAATACGCATAACTTGGCAACACAAAATTCCAAATTGGTAATGCAAGAAGATAAATAAAGAAATAAATAATATACGAGAATGAAGACACCGTAATCACAATCAATAAACCAGGTAACCCAAAAATAACCCCCAATAAAACCAAGGACATAATTGGTGTTGGTCGAGAAACAATGGCAACAATAATAACATAAATGGTAAATGTAATGGCAGCTGGCAACACCAAAGTACCAATCAATTCAATGAAAATAACAAATTGCATCGAGAAACAAAATGTACCACACAAATCTTTAACTAAAACCAATTCAAACAAATTATGAACCGTAGAATTAATCCATCTACGACGTTGTGACAACAAAACTAGGAATTTATCTGGGACAATGGTTTTACATGCAGCTTTAGGAACAAACACTTGTTTTCTCTTTGGGAAAGTTCTCAACATCAAAGAAGAAAGATAACGATCCTCACCCAACAACAATAAATTCTTCCTATGCAATGTATCAACAACATTATCGGAATATCTTTCAACAATATCAGGATTGGCCAAAATTGGAACCCAATAACCATCGGAACCTTTAGGAGCTTTGATTCTATACATACAGAAACAACCTGGTAAACAAGTAACCCCACCAAAAATAGATTCAAACGCCTTAGCTTGATGATGCGAAATATAATATTCGAAAACTTGAATGGCAGTAACCCATGTTTGTGCCTTGTTGGAAATCTTGGTTTCACCACACAATCCCATAATCATAGGATCTTTAACCATTTCAGCAACCATATGAGTTAAAGAATCTGGGAAAACTTTAGTATCGGCATCAACCATCAACACAATCTCATAAAATTCTGCCATCAACCCAGTAACTCTCCAAATACTTTGTAACATTTCATATTCCAAACTAGTCATTCTTTCATCAAAAACAACCTTTTGCAAAAATGACATCAAAATAATTTGGGAATCACGTTTACCTCTATTACCTGGTTTTGGTGCACTAGCTTCTTCTGGAGTACCACATTTCACAATAGTAATCATAGGAATACGTTGTTGTTTTTCTGGTGGAACAGTTTCATCGTTATATTTATAAAACCCGGCATAAACCTTGGCCATATTATGACGTTTACTACCTTGGGCAACAGCAACATAAGAATAAGCTTGAACTTCTTCCTTTGGAATGGTTAAATCATCCATCATACCCAACACAATATCTGGGGTAGTTTCATCATTACCAGAACCTTTAATGATACCATCACAAACAACAAGAATCATTTTATGAGAATTTGGGAAATCGGTAGTGGCAATAGAATCAATAGTAGTACGAATACCATCTTCATCTTCAGAATAACAAGTAACCAAATTAATAGTATGAGCCAATGGATATCCAAATGGTTGATATTCAACTGGTGGTTGGGGAACAACATCGGGATGGATAATGTCTGGTGATAACCCATTGACAACAAAACTATCATCCATAGTATCAAATGGATTATAAGAAGAAACAGGACGGTTTAACAAGTCAGTGGATGAACCTTGATCCGTTAAATAAAGGTTAGATGCTCTACTGCCATTGTTGTTACGTAAACCTTTTTTATTGTAACTGCTGTGTCCTAACAAAGCTGCTTGAGTGGACATGGTGGTATACTTGAAAGTTTTAGAAAGTGCTTCTGGATTATCATAATATTGAGATAAATCAGCATTAGGTCCCAAGGATAATTTTTGTGTTTGGTGGAAAACAGATTGTCTATTGGTCTTGGTAGCCTTATAGTTGGCTCTGGCTCTGACAGGAACAGTTTTCACTTCAGCCCCAATACCAGGGTCATGGTCAACCCAGTTTTCAATCTCTCTATTTCTTTTAGCCCAGGCTTTGTTGTCATACATAGTGGCCCCTTGTTTTTTAGAAGTAACCCATTTAAACCAACATGCCATAATGAATTTGGCCACAACAACAGACAAAATAAACACCAACGAAACGTACAAGACAACTTGAGATGCAATACACCCAATGGTATCAGAGTCAACGACACCAACTTTAATGATTTCTGTCAAACATCTGGCTGCTCTTCTTTCTTCAGAATTAGTCAACACCAAGGAAATATCTAGACCCCTGAAGGTTTGATCATCTCTCAATCTATCAAATAATTCTGGATAAGTGACATCATCAGTTTGGATCCAATTAATTAAATCAAGATCCAAAACGTTACCAGAATAAACAACCAAGTTTCTGGAAGAATTCTTCAAATCGTCCCAAGTGAAATACACATCCCCATTGACTTTCAACAGGTAGTAAGCATTACGAGCAGTTTCACTGGTGTGACATGCCCAACCATCATAATAAGCAAAAGTGTTGTTAACTTCATCAGATCCATCTTGACTGAAAAGACGACATGGCATATACCAAGCCAATTCATTACCATTATGTGGGATAGAACAGTTATCTCTTGGAACAATCAAATCTTTACAATTACCATTGACATTTTGGAAAAGAAATGAAGCATCTTTACCACCAGCATTCATTGGAGGATACAAGACATTTGCTCCCGCTTGAATACCAGCAACTTGTGGATGTTGCGACGATGTCAAATCAAAAGCTCTACCATTGATAATCAAGTAACCCCCGTTAACGTGGTTAATTCTAGTTCTAACTTGTTCTCCAGAACAAACGGTTTTAGTGAACCCGAAAGTCAAATAAGCCACAAAGGCACCAATATAAAGAATACACGAAATTAAACCAATTTTTTCTCTCCAGGCAAATTGACGATCTTTAGTTGGTAAACCAAACAATTTCAATAATGGAGCTGGAGCCCAAAACGTGATGGCATAACAGTAGACTTTCCAGAAATAAATGTCACTTTTTGGTTTCTTTTCTTTAGTAGTAGTTTTAACAGGTTTGGCCGTGGAAATAACTTGATTCCTCTTTGGAGAGTTGTTATAATCTTTAATTTCATCGTTTAACCCGAAAACTTCTCTACCTCCTTTCAAATCGTTTTGTACACTGACATTTGGCGATGCGTCGTGAATGTCCATTAAGGGTATACCTTCATCTTCATCATCAGCACCCAAATTTTCGACAACACCACCACTTCCATTACCGTGACCTTGTGATGAGTAATGACTCAAATGAGATCTGGATTGAGATAATTCGGTAGATTTACGTGGATCAACTCCGGTGGAAGATGGTTGCACCTTGATATGATCTGATTCTTGGTTAGCAACTTGGGTATAATGAAATTGTGGATGGTTTTCATTTATTCTTCCTCTTTCTGGTCTAATTAAAGATTTCTTTCTTCCCACACCATCACCAGATTCGGGATCGAATTCAGAATAACCTCGACGAGGACTTGTACTATCTCTAAAACTAGACATAATAGTTAATGCAAATGGATATAGGTATGGCTATTGATATTAATATGAATAATGACTAAGTGATAAATAAAGAAAAGGGGGATTAAATATAAATAAATCAAACAAACTTTTCTAATATTTCAAGCGAGTGGTACTTTCTAATAGGGGTAATAAAATCTAGGTAGTTTATTGTAGTTTAGAAAGATTGATTGATTGGTTGGAAAGGTAGATGATAAGGATAAAGATGATGATTGAAATGAATAAATAAGATAAAAGATGATTTGTGGTTGTCTAAGTTTTTTTTTAGTATAGTGAAATAAATAAATTAGTAAGAAAAAAAAAAGGAAGGTTGTAAAAAATTATTTATAACTTTCTTCTTTCTGTAGGAAAATTTTTTGAAATGAAACAATTTTTATTTTTTTTTTTTTCTTTTTGTTTTGGTTGTCTGCGTTTTGTTGTGTTGTGTTGTTTTGGTTTCTAATTTTCTTAATTGGGACGTGTACAACTCTCATACACACACACGCCCATGGTTTGTAAATTTCATGACAAATCAAAATTTGAAATTATATACTTTACTAAGATAAACCCTTTATCGTATACTCATCTCTACAAGGCACTTGAACCTAACTTATCAACGTAGTCATGCGATTTAAAGGGGTTGTCTAACTCAGGATCAAATGAGAGGTGAGAAGTGAGAAAGGAGACTAAGGCGGAAGGCGGGTATTGTAAAATGGAAATGTGTTGCCAAAATAGAACAAAAAAAATTCGAGTAAAAAGTCGTGTCAAATAAACCAAAAGAACAAAATCAAAGGGAAAAAAAATTACTCAAAATCAAACAGAAAAAAAAAAGAACTAGGCACAGTAAACTACATCACTATTCTAAAAATAGCACCCTATATAAAAAAAAGTACTGAGGTTTTCTCATGATATCATTTTATGTTGCAGACTATATACTTGGTTATCACCTGAGCTAACTATACAAGATGTTACTTATATACCAGTGGCCGTAACTATTACCGAATGTAGACCAACTGTATAAAAAGGAAATATCATCCTCTTCAAAGCCAAGGGGGACAAGTACGTCGCCTAAGTCTTTGTATTTGTATTTCTATTTTCTTTTTTTTACTACAATTTTATTACTAATTTCGTCAAAAATAAAAAACTATGAAACATAAATACATGGTTCACTATTAATATTTCGGTGATTATTACGAGAGTTGAATCATCGCTCCGAGAAACTTGTTAAACATTACGTCATAGTTGATCTATACGTAGATCTTTATATATCAAATTAAATAACGTCTATTAATATCTTTATTATTATTAATTAAATAAATAAATAAATATCTATCGGGTATTCAAAACTAATTCACAAATCTTACTATTAGTAACATCTTTAGAAAATAGAATCTCTTTTAATGTGCTTTGATTAAATAAACCCGAAGTGTAAGTAGAAAAATCTAGGTATACTTGTTCAACTTCAACATAATCCTGTTGTGACATTTTATCAATGGTATTTTCATGATTATTTATAAATGAGTCGATATAATTCATGAATTTCAATATTAGATCCGTGAGTTTTTCAATATTCTTCATATTAAACAAAAAGAAATGATTGTTCTGGAATTTATAAATTAAATACTTGGTAACGGGAACAAACAACTTAATACTGGTGATCCATAATTTGACCCAGATTATCAAGAATAATTGTAGTTTATCCAATGCCGATATGTTCTTGTTGTATGCAATTTGTTGGAATGTACCATTGTTAATGCTACTGTTATTTTGATGATCCCCTAAATCATTCTGTAACAGTTTATACAACATCATTTTGGTCTTATCATCCAAGGACTCTATAAATATATCCACATCATCCTCACTGTTTAAATCATTCATTGGCTCATCATCTTCCAGTTGGTCTGAATCTGGCTCTTCAATATATGGCTCATTGGTTGTTTCATAATCAGCAACCTGTTGACAATAATCGGTAAATGGACTACCAAGTAAAGTAGTAGGAGTTGAATCACCAGTACCATTGTTGTTTGGAGTTTTCACACCACTGTTGTCATTTTCTTTATTCTTCTGATCATTGTTATTATTTTTAGGATTGAAATAAGGAATATAAGGTAACCTTGAAGATAATTGAGCTTTTCCCATCTGGTACACTGAACTGGCAATGGATTTTCTATTATCATAAACCAACTTCATGATTCTCTCATTGGCAGTTTTAGTAGAATCAGGATTCAACACCGTCTGTATATTATTAGCTATGAGTTCATCAAATTTGTCATTTTGTTCATTCATGTATTGTTGAGTTTTATATTGTCTATCGTGGTCTTCATATTCATCAACCAAGGACTTACCCAATTTAGGAGATTCTTGTCCCTTGGCTTTTTTAGCTTTTCTTCTAGCTAATCTTTGTGACACTTTTAAAGTGGATGAGTTGTCAACAGTAGGAAGATGATTTCTTCTTCTATTTGGAGAATCAAAGATATTACCATCATCTAATATCAATCTTTCCATGTCTTCATTTCTTTTGTGTGTGTGTAGTTTTTTGGTGGGGCGAATTTTAGGAGTCTCGGGTAAACACGCCTCGAGATTATCCTCGGCATTCGCAGTAATATAACCTTCATTTTCTTGTACTTCAACTTTAACTTGTTTCTGTTGTTGTTGTTTCTGTTGTTGTTGTTTCTGTTGTTGGTTCTTTGGATGGAATCTTCCAACTATAGGCATATGATTTGACAAAGGTACTATGCTAACTAAATATCCTAACATGTTTATCCTGTAATTGTAATGTTTTGGTTTCTTCTTAAAAAAAAGTTAACGATGAGGAAGGGGTTCTTAATTTCAACTATGCAACGAAAAATAAATAAATAAATAAATAATAATAACAATGCGAATTAACACGTTCTAAGAATAATAATTAGTTCTATTCTTGTTTGTAATTAATAGAAGAAGAAGAAAGAACCAATAGAAGTGATGATAGTTAATTGGATATAACTTTGGTTAAATAAGAAAGGAAAAGATAAGAAGTGAAGTAAAAATAAAAATATTTGTTGTGTGCTGGTGATATTTTGTTTTTATAAAGATTAAGGAATTAAAGGAATAAGGAATTAAAGGATAACACAACAGAAGTTTCTTTTTTTTTCCGTAAATGAAAGAAAGAAAGAAATAAATTTTGATATCAACCAATTATGGTAACAATTTACTTTACTTTACTTACTTTATTTACTTCCAGCCTTTAAGACAAAGAAAAAAAATTTTAAATGTAAATTATCACATGCAACATCTTAATAGATTAGCGTACGTTTGATCATTTATCTTTTACTCTCTCATACAATACAATCAGATGAGAGAGAGAGTGTGTGTTTAACTTTGTTGGTTTGCATGTGGGTAATTGTGTAATTGTGTAATATTGCATAAGTGTGGATAATGAGGGTTATAGAACAATTTATACACACACTTGTATACTCTTATTATATAATAAGTTAATCTGCGTGATTATGCTTACTTGCTCTGCGAAACGTGGTAACAATAGATAAACAAAATAAACAAAATAAAAAATAAAATATTTCCAGTCGTGCGGAAACCACTTTTTTAATCACACGGATTTACGTAATTCAGTTGCTAAATAAAAAACAAAGAGCAACTTTATCGAGAATTACTTACTAACATAATTTCAAGTTAACATTATATATGGAGAAAAAAAAACCTCCTCTACTAAAAAAAAATCTCTGGAAACTATAATTCTATATTCTTAAGTTAGAATAATTGTCAATGTCATCATTTGTGCTTAAATACATCACTAACAGAATCCTTCGGGATAATCAATGGAACAGGCTAGGAGTCGAAGATCCATACTATGAATACGTCACCATTGATATCAAAGCCAATGGAGATAAGAAGGTTAAAAAAATCCCACGAAGACTACCAGATGGACTCGATGATCATGATTTGAAAGTTTTACAACTGTTTAAGAAAAAAGCATACCGATACGATTACTGGTTTAGTATATTTGGGGTTTCATTCGGATGGACTAATCTTGTGGGGTTGATACCTATTGCTGGGGTTTTTATAACTACTTGGTGGTCATTACAATTGTTGTTATTAGCACGTACTTTGAACAACGGATTCCCATTAGATTTGCAGTTGTTGTTCTTGGTTAATATTGCTATTGATTTTGGATTAGGGTTGATTCCGATTGTTGGAAGTCTTGTGGAAATTGGATACAAGGCTAATTCACGTAATTATTTGTTATTAGAAAAACATTTAACAAGAGTAGGAGAAATGAATTTGGGATATATTGAAAAGGAAGAAGTGAGACCGGGGTTTATTAATGATAAAGTCCAACCATTTGTGGAAGATACATTGAAACCAGGTGCTGTTAAAGCCAGTGAACAAGTATTGGGATTATTGAACAGAAGACCAAAAAGTGCAGTGGAATCAGAAACCAGTTCCATTTCATCTCTTGGTGCTGGCAAAACTACCTCTGCTGCCACAGCTACAAGTAACACCACTGTGACTACATCGTCATTTCAAACATCTAAGAGTACTAATGGGGCTGATGAAGATAAGAGTTTGGGAGAAGGTGGACATGGAGATGAAGATTCAAAGTCAATTAAAAGTATCAAGTCATTAGGTCAAATAAATGGCAATACTAATACCAGTACTAGTACTAGTGGCAGTCCCCAGGTTGGAAAAAAGAAGAGCACCAAGAAGAAGAAGAAGAACAATTAGAACAACAAGAGTACAAGGACAGCAGTTATGATATGATCATGTAAATTTATATACGATATAATGTAAGACAATAACTATGCACTTTAAGAAAAACATCATTAACAAAACTCGGCTGTGGAATCTCGTACTTCTCACAATACCGTTTGTTTGATTTTATTTTGTCTTGGCCGTCTAATGGCCGCAAGTCGGACGAGGCAATGACTAAGCAAAAAAAAAAAAAAAAACTAAAACCCGAAACTGCATGAAGAAAACTTTTAAAGTCAAAAAACCATACGAAAAAGAATCAATCCAATTTTTTTCTTTTCGACTTACTATATTACTAATTAAAGAATCTCCTACCTCAATCAATCACACGGAGATCAAAGAACAAATGGCAAAGAGAAAGAATAAACTGAAACTGAAATCAGGGTCTCCTGCACCACTGAAAGATATTAATGGCCATGGGCCCCTGTCTGATCCAATCAATGCATTATCTCCTGAGACAAATAGTAGGATATCTAGTTCTACTGACCCGGATCAACAAACCATTGAATTATCTGAACTCAGCACAGCCGATGCAACCGTTTCGGGAACCACAAATGATGACGACGATGAAGATGATCAGGGAGAAGATGCACTTGAGAGTGTATCCATCAAATCAACAGACGGTGTGTTGGAAACGATGGATTCTGATTTAAATACCGTAAAGGATAATCAACTAGAACAACCAACAGAACAAGATTTGAATCCCGATCTTGCCAAATTCATGGGTAGTTGTCAAGAAGGCAATATAACCATCGTCAAGGAATTAATAACCACCAAGGCAGTTCAAGTTAATGATACATTTAGTGATGGAATTACTGGTTTACATTGGGCATGTATTAATAATCGTTTATTCTTGGTGAAATATCTAATTGAAAATGGCGCCGATGCAAATCATTTGGGTGGTGAATTAAAAGCAAGTCCATTACATTGGGCCTGTAGAAATGGTCTTGTTTATATTGTTGATTATTTGATTTCTCATTCTGATGCAGATCCAAATTTGCGAGATGCACAAAATTACAATGCCTTTCATTTGGCAGTACATTCTTCCAATATCATGTTGGTAGAGTATTTATTATTGAGTTGTTGTGATACTAATTCTGTGAAGAAAGTATATGTTGATGAACCAGATGCATCGAATCGTACGGCATTACATTGGGCAGCTTATCAAAATGATATATACACCGTTAATGCATTGTTAAGATTTGGTGCTGATGTTTCCAAAGTGGACGACAATTTATTTATCCCCTTGCAATGGTCGTTTATGAAAGGTTACAAGTCGGTATTGAAATCATTGGTGGACGCAGGATCCGACATATTTGCCAAGAATGATCTGAATAAAAATTCATTTGATATTGCCAAAGATATGAATTGTTTGGAAACATGGGAAAAAGTATTGATTGAATCCGGTAGAGATCCGAAAAACAATTGGATTTTGAAAACCCATTGGATTCAACCTAAAGTAGGTAAAATCATCACTTTTTTAACTCCTTATGTGTTATTACCAATAATGCTTAATACTATATCAGCATCTCAAGGTTATGGAATACCGAAATTTATATTTGCCATTGCTTTCACTGCTGGCGGGATATATTTATTGAAACATTTTGTTATATCGACGTATTTATTCGATGATAAACCATTACCTAAATCGCCCCTTTTAGCAGGGGTATTCTCAGCCACGGCATTCTGGACTATTTTAGTATGGTTATACAATATTATACCTGCTACTTTTTTCTTCCACAATTTTTTTGCAAATTTATTCATGGCAGCATCTGTTGGTATATTAGTGTGGTCATTTTTCAAAGCAATGTTTATTAATCCTGGATATGTCCCAACTCCAGCAGACAATACTGTTATCTTGAATCAAGTCAAACAATTGATCGAGTTGAGTAAATTTGATACCGATAACTTTTGTGTTAATTCATTTGTCAGAAAACCACTAAGATCAAGATATTCCAAGCATAATAAGAAATTGATTGCTAGATTCGATCATTCTTGTCCTTGGGTCTACAATGATATTGGTGTGAGGAACCATAAAATATTTATTGCATTTGTCTATTCGTTGACATTAGGTATTTTTCTTTTTATTTACTTGACACTTCAATATTTCGACAAACTTGAAGATGGATATGAATCCGGAGATGAAGGATTCACTTGTTCTTTATTGGGTGATGAATTATGTTATGGGTACAAGAACCATCATTTCCATTTCAATTTATTAATCTGGGTTATGCTTCAGGGTATTTGGGTGACATTTTTGTGTATAGTTCAAACATTCCAAATCCTTAAAGGTATCACCACTTGGGAATTCAGCACCTTGAATAAAACCATCCAATCTAGTCGTTTCAATCATTCCACCGTCCCCAGAGATTTCGGTGGCAATGATGAACAAGGCAACTCAGTTGCAGATGCTACCAACCCTCATCGCCACAGTCATAATAATGAATTCCAAACATGTTTGAACCTCTTAGGTATTGATCAATTTATCTTGACTTTAAAGATGAGTATTGGGTCATTATTGAGTAGAAATTCCGATGATGCTAATACTGCGTATGATCCATTAAATGCAATTAAAATTCCTACTGATCATGGTGTGGTACAAAATTGGAAAGATTTTTGGATTATTGGCGATGAGACGTTGAGAAATGTCTTTTATTTACCTATTGAAGGAGAAAATAATTTAAATGGTAAAGTTGTTGACTATTATACATTATATAGTTATGAAGAAACCGTTTAGAATAATAGATGTATAGCAATACAAGTTCAGATACAGGCAGTAACACACTACAAATTAATAACATTGAAGATGACAAAAAAAATATTTATTAAAAAAAAAAACAAAAAATTATACAATCAAATCTAAGACTTGTCAGACTGTCACTTAGTTCCATCCAATCAAACCCCATCCGAAGAAGGTAAAATGAAAGGATAAAGATCATCGCGCACATCTCAATCAAGGGACGGCAAAAAAGATTCTTCTCTCTAAGTAAATAGAAAGAAAACTAGTATTTCTCACTTTGAAGAACTAAGGACTTAAACTCATCGTCCAAGTTGGATTCAATGGCTCTTTTGAAGAATCAAAAGAGAGTCGTGACCTATAGAAATGATCCTATGAAGTACGTCGACAGAGAAAAAAAAAAAGAAAGGGGAAAAACAGAAAAAAAAAATTTGCTTCGATTCTTGTCCTTTTATAGTTTTTCCCTCTGGTGATGCGCGAATGAAAAATTTTCTCACTTGTATCATGTGATGGGGTTTACCCGGATGATTACTTGAAAAACCCTAATTATTGATAGTGTTTTTTTCGTCTGTTGTGATAGCCCTAAAATCATGACTTATCAATCGGAATAACCCTAATTTCTTGACAGTGGATTATTATCTGGCGGAGAAAATAATGATCAGCCCACATTAGATATATACCCTATAAGCAAGATTAATATTGAACATGATCGATAGGAGTAACATTACTAAGAGACACATTGATAATGAACAAGATGGATCTACATTGAAGAAGGCAAAACTAGAAGATCCCAAATTCATTCTACCGAAACAAGTCAATACCAATCCGGCAACCTTGCCAGAAAGAAAGAAGAATATTGAGTTGATAGTAGGGATAATACTCCAGAAAGATCCTAATTCCGTCACACCCAAACATGAAGCAATTGAAATGGAATATGAAATTGCGAGGAAATCATCTAATATAACGTATAAGAATCAGATTAGACAAGCGGTGTATAGATTGAAAAACCCACCCAAGGAGAAGAAAGCAGTTCTTACAAAGGAAGAATTACAGGCTAAGGAATATGAAATACTAAAAGAATGGGTTATTGATAGAGATACGTTGATAAAGTATGGGTATACCATGGAAATACCCCAGTCTGAAGTTACTAATAATGATAATACCGATAGTGAGAACGGTAAACTCACTAGAATTTGTTCTCGATGTGGGACGGAATTTAGATTATCACAACAATTAGAGCCCATAACGTGTGAGTATCATCATGGGAAGAGACAAGCAGGTAAATACCTATGTTGTATGGCAAAAGTCAAAGATGGTGGTGCACCATGTACGAAGTCCAAACATCATGTGTATTTATTACAAACCCCCGAGGAGAAACAAGCATTGAAAAGTTATCAATTCACAAAAGATATATTTAAAACCCCAACTAAATGCAAATCAAAAGTTGTCGGGTTAGATTGTGAGATGGTTTTCACTACAAAGGGGTTCGAATTAGCTAGAATCACCGTGATTGATTATTTCACTAGAGGATTAATATCCGATATTTTCGTTAAACCATTGGGAGAGGTTGTTGATTTCAACACACGGTATTCCGGGATCAGAGAATTAGATGAGAATTTTTTACCCTGGGATAAAGCCATGAGGAAACTAGGAGAAGAAGCCATGGATAGTCAAACCATAGTATTGCTTCATGGTGGTGATAACGATTTCCATGCCATGAGATTAATCCATGAAAATATCATTGATACTTCGATTATTTTCCCGTCAAAACATCAAACTGGTCCTTGGAGAAGATGGAGTTTAAAAGACTTGGCATTTACTTATCTAAGTAAGGAAATCCAACGTGGTGAACATGATAGTACTGAAGATGCTCTTGCTACTGCTGATATTGTACGATATTTTGTTCAAAAAGAATTGAAATTAAGGGAAGCTAAGTAGAACAGAAAATTTATTTATTTATAGATTAAGTAAATAATTAATAAATAATTACGGCTGGCTGAGTTTTGTGTAACATCTCATAACCATCAAATACACGTGATGTATTTTTTTACTCCTTAAAATTTAAAAATTATAAAAAATATAAAAATGGGGACAGTTGCTTTTTTCTTGAATTCTCTGTCAATTACACTCCCTACTCAATTCCATTCAATTGCACTTACTTCCTCTAACGATGACTATTAAAGCACTTATTCTTGTTGGTGGTGAACTTTTAGCTACTAGATTCAGACCAATTTCCATTAGTACTCCCAAACTACTCTTCCCCATTGCGGGGAAGCCCATGGTTGGTCATATAGTTGACAATTTAATTGACCAATTTGATACTTCAGAATTGGAGATTTTATTAATGGGATTTTTCAAAGAGGAAAACAAACTTAAATTCGAAGCATATATCAAGGATGCTAAAACTGCCAATCCCGGATTGAAAATCAAGTACTTGTCGGAACCGTATCCATTGGGGACTGCTGGTGGATTGTATCATTTCCGCGATGAAATATTCGATGTTCCTGATTGTAAATTACTTATGATTCATGGTGATGTGATTTGTAATTATCCATTTAAGGAGATATTGGATTTTTATCAAGAGACCAAGTCGAATATCACCATATTTGGTGTTGATCCAGTTTCATTACTTAAGAAATCCAAAGCTCAAATAACTGTTGGTAATCGTTATGATGATTCTGATGGACTGAATAGCGGTTCTGCTGTTACGGATGATATTGTGACTAAATTCGGGGCAATTGTAGCTAATAAAACCAATGGTAAAGTTATTCATTATGTTGAAAAACCAACCACATCATTTTCTGCATTCAATCGTGATGCAACTTATGAAATCTTATTGAATGGAGGTATTTACATTTTTGATCAATCCATCTTGGATTTATTAAGACAAGCCGAGGATAATAAATCCAAGAATATTAATTTCAATGATGATGATTTGGACGATGAACCAGACAAATCTGTTCTTTCATTAGAATTGGATGTGTTTAAAACATTACCCCAACTGAAAAGTACCAATTTCAATATTTATAAAACCAATGGGTTCTGGTATCAATTGAAACTGCCGGTATCTGCATTGATTGCCAATAATTTCTTCTTGGCTCAAGGTGATAGTAATTGCACCAATATAAAGACTCCCGAAATCACCCAGCCAGTTCAAATTGTAACCAAGGGGATCAATTTCAAATCATCCAAAATCGGTCCAAATGTATCCGTGGGTAAGAATGTCGTGTTTGGAAATGGTGTGAGATTTATCAATTGTATTATCTGTGATGATGTAACTATTGGCGATCACACTATAATCAAGAATGCAATTATATCCAATGGAACCAAAATTGGTAAATGGTGTAGAATTGAAGGTACGATTACTGCAGATACTTTGGCAAGTAATGTCTTGGATACTAGTTCTTCAAATTATTTGAAGGTGTTGAACAATATTGTAATATTGTGTCAAGATACTATGGTCAAGAGTCAAGTTTTCGTCTACAATTCAATTGTTTTACCACATAAAGAACTAAAAGAAGATGTCAAATACGAAATCATTATGTAAATAATAATCATAATAATAATAACGAAAAAATCTATCTACTTTTATCTATATAAATAAAACTGCCAAATTTTATAACTCATCTATCATTTTAAAGACATTATCAAGTGCACTCTTCTTGATAGCTTCATCGTAGCAAATCATATCTTTAGCAAGGTTATCGATTTTCCCTGTACCCCACCAAACGAAATCACTCTGTAAACCTAAACTTATATCATGAACATCGCTTTCATCAGCTAGTTTCTTTAATTTCGATGTTTGTTCGTATTCCTTAGCTGCTTGTTCTGCATTATCGACAATAGCATCAGGGATACCACACATCGAGGCAACATTCATACCAAATGATCTTGGTGCAGTACCTTCTTCTAATTTATACAAGAATGTAATGTCACGTGAATTGTTATCCACTATTATTCCCATTCTCATTTGTTTGATTTGAGGATGGGTTTTGAATGATAATCCTAATGTACCGTAATGCGTGGCAAAGAACCCTAAAGATTGTAAATGGGTGGATAAATGATGCAACACGGATTCGGCAATAGAAAACCCATCACTACTGGAACCACCTCTTCCCAATTCATCCAAAATAACCAATGATTTAGGAGTAGCGTTAGCCAATATTTTCTTGGTCTCCGATAATTCAACAAAGAAGGTAGATTTACCTTGCATGATGTTATCATTGGCACCCAATCTTGTCATGATTCTGTCCACTGGAGTTAATTCTGCCAGTTCTGCAGGAATATAACATCCAATTTGACTTAGTATAATTGCCAAAGCTGTGGTTCTCATCAATGTAGATTTACCCGCGGCATTAGCACCAGTAAGCAAACCAAAATGTGGGTTTGCACCACCTAAGTGCACATCATTGGGGATGAACTCTTTGGTGCCTTCAAAACAAGGATGTCTCAATTCTTTAAAATTAATACTTCCTTTATCATCCACGATGAATTTCGGACGACATGAAGGGTACCCCATGGTTTCGGAAGCTTTGGTCAATGCTAATAAACAATCAATGTTACCAATAGTTTGAATGACTTGCATCCATGTCTTGTAATGAGCATCAAATTTATCAAACATTCTAATTTTCAAAGTATCACATACCATTTTATGCAATTCACGTTGTTCCATAAGCGATCTAGCTAATTTTTTCACTTCCGGTGACCAATATCTTTTGACTTTAGAAGTTGCCCCCATTTGTTGCCAATCATTTGGCACTTTTAATCTGGCCGGAACTTCAATAAGATAAATTTCCTTACCGGAATCACGATAACAAATTTCCTGTGATCTATAAGTTTTCTTGTATTCTTTTAATTTGGTAGCCAATTGGGATTCCAAATCATCAAGGATCAACTGGGATTCATCAAACTGTTCATCAACACCAGATGCAGGGATAATGACGTCCAGTTTAGCCTGTTCTCTATCAAATGCATCTTCCCATTGTTCAATTAATTCACACATTTCGTGTGGGAAACTCGACAAGTATTGGTACAATACACCACATTCATCGTTGGCAAAATCTTTCAATTTGGTACTTAACTTGGCAATGCTTTCAAAACTTTCCACTACTTTTAAGAAATCTTTAAATCTTAATGTTTTACCATGGATTCTGGCTAATAATCTTTCTAAATCAGGAATGGTAAACAACACATCTTGAATAGCAGATCTCAATTCCAAACCATCATTCATGAAATATTCAACCGAGTCGTATCGGGATTGAATTTCTTCAATCTTATACAACGGATGAAGAATCCATTGTTGTAATTGTCTCTTACCAAATGATGTAGTAGCACGATTCATCAATTTGAAAAGAGTACCTTTATCACTACCATCAGCAGTGTTGTGAAGGATTTCTAAATTATTCAAAGTGATACCATCAAGAATCATATGGGAGTTTGCATCACGAGAGATTTGATATTCGTGGATGTTACCAAGACTCATGATACTTGAATCCAATTTCAAAGTTTTCAAATAGTGCAACAATCCACCGAACGCATTGAATGTCACCGGGTGGTTATCCTTATAGGCAACTAAGATTTCAGGGTATTTTGAATAATCATCCAAATTTTCAGCCTCGTAGTATTTTGATTTAACCAATTCTTCAATAGTAATATCATAATCCCAAAACTCGGTGATTGGATTCAAAATATTCCAGATTTGGTGTTCGCTGTGAGCACAAAACTTGAGAATCTTGTTTGCAATCTGACACAAATTGCCCTTTTCACAAATAATTTCCTTTGGTTTGACTTGGGTGATTAAAGTATCCAATTTGGTACATTCAGCATCATCCTGGAGTTCAATCAAATTCAATTCGGATGTGGCAGTATCGACAAAGGCAACCCCAAATACTTTGGTACCATCTTCATTTTCTTCTTCTTTGATACTCAAACAATAAGTAGACATGTCGTTGCTGATCATATTCAAATCCGTCAAAGTACCACCAGTCAAAATACCAGTCAACTCTCTCTTGATAATCTTTTCTTCCTTAGTGGATCCGCCTCTCATTTCTTTGGCTAACAAGGATTCCTTTTGATCGACTTTGGCAACTTTATACCCATTACTGATAAATTCCTTAGCCCAATATTCAAACGACATTTCCGGGATACCAGCTAACTTCATGTTAGCACGACCGCCACCAGCGATCTTCAAATCGAACTTGGTATTGGCAATCACAGCATCGTTTTCATACAATTCATAGAATTTCCCCTTTTTGAAGAAAACAACGGTGTTCCACATCGTGGATTTGATCTCCCAATATTGTTTTTCAAAAGCGGTGAATTTAGACCAAGCTGACTGTGGGATGTATAATGTTCTTGGGTCATACTCTGGATCATCAACAGTACGCTTCTCGGCATCTCTGATATTAACCAACCACTGGTACCTTTCTTCGTTTTGTTTTTCAAACGATTTCTTTTCAGGTGTGGCAGTTTTAGTAGGTTGTTTCTTTGGTGTAGTCGCAGAAACTTGATAAGACGAGTTGGCACTGAATTTGCTAAGCACACTAGATGCCGATACCAGACTTGGTTTTGAAATAGATGATGTAGTCTTGGAAACTGGTGAACAAGAAGATGTCGTCTTTTTGGTTTTCTTTTTCTTTGGAACAACTTCTTCATCTTCCAGAACAGGTTCCATATTTTCATCTTGATCGTCATCAACCACAAAGTCACTCATATCTTCATCATCATCGTCGTCATTATCGGATTCAGGTGGTTTGAAGTCATCATTATCGTCATCAGCATCACTGTCATCTTGGACAACTCTTCTTTTCTTCCTGCTTCCAAGAATTTCTTCTTCTTCATCATCATCATCGTCCGACTCTGCATAATTGACCTTTTTTCCACGACGCGAAGGAGCAACCGGACTAGAATTCAACATAGATGTCTTATCAGATAATGGCATTTTCTTAGTTGTTACCGGAGAATGTTGTTTATCATTTCTTGGTTTCTTTACTACCTCGTCCTCTTCTTCAGGGGCTTGCGAGGTTGGTATTGTGGAGTCTTTATGATGCAATGGCTCTTCATTTTCCTTAAAACTGGATAAGAACAGTTTATCGTTTGACTTTGATTTAAGTGGAGACGAAGATGCTGGCAGTGGTTGTTGTTGTTTCTGCTGTTTAGATTTATCCTTTCCCGAGGCAGGTTTGAAGAAATCCATCAAGGATGTCTGTTTCTTGCTGGATCCACTAGAAGAACCTAATTTGGAACCAGTTTGAGGGGATGATTTAGCTGGAGTAGATAGTTTTCCCATGGTTGGTTACTAAATAGAATAGGTAGACTTTAGAAAAGAAAGAAAAAAGTGATGTAAATAAATAAACAGAACGAAAATTGAAATGATATAGTGTATTTGGCAAACCCAAAAAATTAAAAAAATTAAAAAAAAATAATAACAATGACAAAGCAACACAATCAATCCCCCTCTAAACCAAAAAAAAAAAAAAATTCTCGCGACTGACCGCGTTACCGCGTTTTTTGAGATTTGCACTTTGTTTGTGTTTCTAGATTATTTGTTTATCTCCGTGTAATTACATAATATTTCGATATTCTATTTCTTTAATATTTTTATATACTTATTTGCAACCACCCAGTCTACTAATAATGATTTTCATTACATTACTTCATTTAGTACAAATCGTCACAGCTGTGTTGCCAGATCGAAATCCACTTCATGAAGATAAACCTATTTTGAAAATAACTTCAAAAACCCATGATAAAACAATCATGACCAATAGCTTGCAAGAGGTTGCCAATAACATTTCTGTTATGACCACAACTAACCAGGATACTACTAAATGGCCCGTTACAGATATGAGACAATGCATTGAAGCTTCCAACATCAAGTACTATATCCGTCTGATTAAATTGGGTGATCGGGATTTCATTGCTAGTGAGTGTCGTACTAATATCAATCCACGATTCCAGTCAATCTTACAGCCCACCAACAACATTCATAACTTGATATTGAGAGACGAAGATATGATTGACAGTCAATTGAAAGCAAATTTGATGGAGGCATTCGGTGAGTATTATCAGTTCAAATCCGTCAAGTTTAACGACTTCCAGAATAACATGAACTATGATTTACAATGTGTTATAGACTACCAACAGCTAATGCAAGTGAAATTCAAGGAAACGGTTCTTGAAGTCGGTCTTGAAAAAAAAATCGAAGTTGGTCAGGATTGCCATTTTGACAAGATCAATCCTAATTTCTGTGGCACTTCTGTTGACTTTGTTACAACATATCTTCCTGTCAATGGAACATTCTACTGTAACAAAGGTAGGTCTACTACTTGTAATAGAACAATTGCCGAGACAAAGAATTCAAGATATAAACTACCAGAGTAAATAACCATTATAATTGACAACCGGCATGTTTTGCAATAAAATGCGGGTATAAAAATAAAACGTATGATCTGCGGCATGTTGAAGGCAAAATCCAAAAAAAAAAACCAAAAAATAAGGAGAGAGGAGGAATAGAAATGCAAATATAAAAAGGAGAACAAAAAACAAAAAAACAAAAAAAAAAAAAAGACACTCCAAGATTAGCCCACAAGTAACATTGTACATTACATACAACAAATAATATCATTCAATTAACAATGATTGGTCAATTAGGTTTAAATACGAGAGTCCCATACCACTTCTTATTCTATTCATTAACTTTTGGTGGATCTGCCTTCTACTCATTCATCGTTTCCCCATTGGTGTTTAAGACATTACCAAGGGAAGAATTTAGTAACTTACAAAGCAATGTTTTCCCAACCTACTTTTCCGGTCAAGCGATTGCTCCAATCATCTTAGGTTTGGCACAACCATTGGCTTACTGTCCATTTACTTTGGGTTTATTGGCTGCATCTTCAATTGGTGGTGCTTTGAACTATTTCTGGTTGATGCCAGTTTGTAGGAAAATCAAGGAGGACAGAAAGAAATTGGTTGCTGACAAGGCCGATGTTGGTGCTGATGGTGAACCAACCGAAGAATTCAAGAAGTTGACTACACAATTTGGTGCCTATCATGGTATCTCCACCTTGGTTAACATTGTCTCGATTGTTTCCCTTGGTGTCTATGGTGTTGTCTTAGCCAAAGGTTTGTCCAAGATCAAATATTAGTATGCCTTTTAGTGATTTAGCAGTTTAATCACTGACTCAGCAGTTTGATAACTGATTCCTATGTATATATTATATCGTTTTATTTTTTTATTACGTTCATTTAACTCTTGTATATGAAGAATATGTATATTTCCTATCTTATTTATGAGTTATTTAAGTAACTTTCTTCTTTCTCTCTTCTTCTCCTGCTTGTTTCTCCAAAGCAAGTTCTTCTGCATAGATAATGGGGTAAAGTTTGGCAAGGTACAAATAATACAAGGCGATCACATCCGCAAAAAACAAAACAAAGTGGATTGCTAGTTTGGAATTGCTCAAATCTGGGTTCATCAACCAGAGTTTCATAATTGAAAGATAATGGAAAATATGAATTGTCATGACAATCATACCTGCAGCAAAAAATTTAACATCCTTTATGAGCTTTGGAGTGATGTATGTTTCAAAGATGGATTTCTGATGCTGCTTCACTCTCACTTTCTTCACGTTTTGAACTTGCGGGGAGGTGGATCCCGGGGATTTTGTTGTGGATTCGTCTGACATGGTTGAATGAGGGGTTACTTTAAGCAAAATGGTTGTGTCTAATCAAGATATAGTGGTTGTGCAAGATTAGAGATGAGCTGATATTTCAGGTTTGTACCAAAAAAAAAACAAAATTACCAAAAATAAATGCAAGGTAGTATTGGATATGGATTGACTGTCGTATTGAAAAGTATGTTGACTTTTAGAACCAGCAATCAATACAAGAAATTTCTTTGTCCACTTCAGGACTTAGGTGGTACATATACGTGTTGTATTTTTCAATATTAAGGTTTTTTTTCTTGGACTGCCCCACCTGGTGGTAATTCTAACCAAGTTTAGAACTGTTAAAGGAATTTCTGAGCGACAAAACAAACTTGACGTATATGTTTAGGCTAAAGATGTTATCTACATTATCCAAACCTTAACATGTATAACATCATGCTGTTCAAGCACTGACAAGGATGTACATACACATCGGGGATTGAAACATATGGTTGTATTTTTATTTTTCAACGAGGGTGATACATACACTGGACTTCAATATTCATATCGGCAACCTCTCCTTGGATTCTACAGGACCACACCAAGTGGAACATACTGCCGAGTATCTTGTAGAGCAGTGGAAATACTAGTATATCACTAGAACAGATAGATCTTTGATATTAGAAACAACCAAAACAAAAAATAAAGTTTCCCATTGTAAAACGGAGATGCGACGACACTTCAAACCCCCCTCCATAATGACAAGGAGATTTACGCGGTTAGATCAGTACAAAAGGTAAATAAGTTGATTTGAGAGAATGGGTCCATTTATTAATTTAGTTTAGGACTTTGTACTTCCATGACATTCCGGTATGTTCATTTATAACCACCTACGTACATGCACGGATGACTATTTTTGTGATTAATCTTTTTGATAAAAAAAAAAAAAATGAGGTGATTATTCATTTTCCTTTTTCTGAGGATTTACATGGTCATCTGTGCGGTTCTAGAGAGAAGATTGCTACGTCCGGTCCGGTCCGATGGCTCACCTCCCGTATCTTTTGCAATATGTGTAGGAAAACCGATCATGCTTGTTTATAGGGATTTTGTGTAGGATTCTTAATATTTTATTAATAATATTCCGAATATCGTATTTAAACATAATATTAATAATAATAATATAAAAGAAGGGTACATTGCTCTTTTTCAGAATGATTGTCAGGGGTTTATAATATTATTTTCTCTATTCTTCCCTATTACTTCAAGATAACACAAACGAAGTCTTAGAACACTAACTGCTAATGAATTACTATTATCAACAACGTGGCAATGCTAGCCAATTCTATAGTGAACATGGCAGCTACTCCGTTCCATTATCCCCAGTAACAGCTAATGAATACTCACAAGAGCTTTGGATGAATGATTTGATTGCTAACTCTGCTCCTATTTCCCCAAATAACAGTGACACTGATTTGTCCTATATGCAACAGCCAAACCCAATCAACTTCAGTGCATTATATGAAGAAGCTACTGCTTTCAGCGGGACTGACTGTTTTGCTACTTCTTCAAACGATACTTCTGTAACCAACAGTCCTGCCACGCATCCTACTGCTTCAGATATTGTCTTACAGAACTTGAATACTGCTAACCGCAAATTGGAAAACCAAAATAAGGTCGATTTGGATTTATTGGAGACTGTTTTTGAAACTAAAGATATACTAAAAGACGAACCAAAACTTAAACAAGAACCAGGTCTCCAACAACAAACAAAACCAAAACCAAAGAGAAGACCTCCAAGAAAGAAGTTGACTGAATCACAAAAGAAAGCACATAACAAGATTGAAAAGAAATACAGAATTAATATAAATGCTAAGATTGCAGGTATTCAGAAAATAATTCCATGTGTTGCTTTAGAGAAAACTGCTTTTGAAACTGGAGAACAATGTGACGAAGCTGAATCTGGATTGAAAAACAATACCAAACTTAACAAGTCCATGATTTTAGATAAAGCAACTGAATATATTCTTTACTTGCAGAAAAGAGAAAAGGACTTTGCTGAAGAAAACAAAAAATTGAAAGATCAGATTGCTAGGTTAAATGGTGATGTTTAATCCACCGGGAGGAACAAACTTGATTAGACTTTTAATGTTATTCATTTCTTTTTTTTGCCATTACTTTATAGTTCATTTTTAGATTGTTAGTAGATATATATTATTTATATGAGTGTTTATCGATGAAGACCTATATTCTATTTGTATCATTCATGCATGCAAAAGAGAAACTTAAAATGCCATATTCCTGAATCAGAAAATATATGTATCCTATAGACAAATATTGTAATGCAGAAAGAGTAAGTGTCTCTTCAAGTCCTGTCTTGTGATGCAAAAACCATCATATTTCACATTCATTAAAAAATGAATAATTTTCCGAAATAAGCCGCTAAGTTTTTCCGAACACATTTCATGCAAATGAATAAAAATCACCCAATTAATGAAATGGTTCGAGCAAAAAAAACTGAACCTTATTTTAGAAAAAATATTACACTAAAGTACTTGCTGAGCGTTATTTAGTCTCGGAATATGATTCCGAGAAAAGTGTCCTCATCGCAATTCGGAGTTTGAAGCGCGAGCTAAAAATAACGTCTTCCTCGGGAATCCTTTTCCTCGCTTATTATTATCTAATACGGAATTGATATATCATTTGATTGCAAGAAATCCCAAGCCCACTCATGTATTATTATACTCACTGTTTAACCCATATCTGTATACATATTACTACCAAGTAGTAAATACAGCACTCTACATGTCAGTTACATTTTCTTATATAAACACACATATATATGTCAAAGAAAAAAAAAGCAAAAAGAAACGAGCAGAAGATTTTTTTTTTTTTTTGCGGCAAACAAACCAAATACAACACGGCAATGTGAAGAGGTTGCATCTTTGTACTTTCCTTAAACCAAGCATTAAAAAAATTTCTTTTTCTTTTTTTGGTATGGTTGATGCAAGTAACCAATAGCCAGTGGTTTTCTTAGCAAAAAATTTTCCTTCCGATGATTCTAATTGCAAGAAACAACGAGTTGTGACTTTTTTTTTCACTGATTGTGCATAATTATTTTCCAATCTTCTGCTGTTGCTGCTTCTTTTCTCCTTTCTCCCATTTTTTCACATCTCCCCAATGTCTACCCCAGACTTCAAGATGAAAGAAGAAGATATCTTGTCCAAAACATTTTCAGAGGAATTAGCAGCCTCTGAAGAATCAAACAAAACTACATTAAGAGAATTCATTTACTCCTTCAAAATCGATAGGAATAGCAATGTGGGCTATGATGATATAACTACACCAGATGATATGTTGAAAGACTACCAAGTCAAACTCATTGCTCTAGCGTCCTGTATTGGAGGTGGGTTATTTGTTTCCAGTGCTGCAGCTATCTCATCTGCTGGTGCTGGTGGTACTTTAGTTGGGTATGCCATCGTTGCTGGATTGATGTTTTTAACCGTGCAATCATTGGGTGAATTGACCAGTACCTACCCAGTGAAAGGAAATTTCCTTGTTTACAATTCTAGGTTTATTGATGAATCTTGGGGGTTTGCCATGAATTGGAATTATTGTATGCAATGGATTGTCGCTATACCTATATCATTAGTCGCTGCCTCCTTAACGATCCAATACTGGACAGACAAAGTCAATTCTTCAGTATGGGTAGCGATTCTTTGGGTAGTACTTGCTGGAATCAGTATATTTGGAGTTAAAGGATATGGTTATAGTGAGAGTTTATTCTCCTTGGTGAAAGTCTTTGCCATCATTATATTTGTTATTACCGCTATTGTTTTAACAGCCGGAGGCGGGGAACAAGGTTATATTGGTGGTCGTAACTGGCATCCTCCTTTTGTTAATGGTCTTGCTGGTTGTTGTAACACTTTGGTCAATGCTGCTTATGCGTTCTCGGGAACTGAATTGACTGCTGTTGCAGCTGCTGAAACATCAAACCCAAGAAAATCTTTACATAAAGCTATGAAACAAATCTTTTGGAGAATATTGGTTTTCTACATGTTGGCCATTATTATGGTTTGCTTTTTGGTTAGACATGACGACCCAAGTTTATTGGGTAATTCCAAATGGCCAGTGTCTCCGTTTGTCATTGGTTTGTCCAATGGAGGTGTCAATGTATTGCCATCGATAATCAATGCATGTATCTTGGTGGCATTGTTATCCTCAGCAAATGCAAGTGTGTTTGCAACGTATAAACCATTAGTTGCCTTAGCAGCAGCTGGTCATGGTCCAAAATTCTTAGGGTATGTGGATAGAAAGGGTAGACCAATGTATTCTATCCTTATTGCTGTTGCATTTGGTTTAGTTGGACTTGCAGGTGCCTCTGATGGAGGTTCCGAAATGTTGTTGTGGATGTTGGCCATCTCTGGACTTTCGGCTATTTTGTTGTGGGTGGGTATTTCCATAGCACATATCAGAGTTTACCGTGCATACAAAGTGCAAGGTATTGATACTGAGAACATCCCATACAAATCCTTTTGTGGTATTTGGGGTGCGTATTGTTCATTGATAATTAACATGTTGATTCTTGCAGCACAATTCTACGTGGCGTTGTATCCAATTGGAGGAGAAAAGTTGAATGCGTCAAACTTCTTCCAAGCTTACCTTGCAGTCCCAATCATGGTTGTATTCTACATTGCACACAAGATTTGGACCAAAAACTGGTCATTATATATCAGAGCCAAGGATATTGATGTTACCACTGGCAGAAGTATGATGGATATTGATTTGATCAAACAAGAACTCGCTGACGACAAAGAACAATTGAGCCGTAAACCATTATGGTATAAGTTCTTCAATTTCTGGTGTTAGTATGGACATAGGTTAGTAATAGATAATATAGATAGCATTTAATTAATAAGGACAACAACAACTTGTAAGTGGTTCGTAAAGAAATTGGGGAATGTGATCTGCGTGGCTTCCACAAATTGACAACAAACAAAATCAAAGTGGGCAAAATTTATTTAATACAACAAAGGGAAAAATAAAACCGAGACCCCACTACACACAACTACAGACAACTACAGACAACCAAGATCTAAATTCCCAAGTGAAAGTACACAACACTCCGACAGGAACAATTATAGATGAGTACTATTCAACTGTTGATTAGCGACCTTAATGGTCTCTTGTCAGATTCAAAGAGGAGGTTTTCGGAAATAAAAACTGGATGTGAGACGGCAATCACCCATTTGAAAAATTACAATCCAACCATGCCGATTCAAAATATCAAGGAAGAAATGGATAAACAGATAATAATCAAACCATTTATACTAGCATGTAAATCAGGGAACATTAAGCTTACCAATGTGGCAACTCCAGTAATCCATAAATTGATTTTGGCTCATGCGATACCGGAACAGAACATTCCAGAGTTGTTACAAGCATTACTGGAAGCTTCAAATCTTGCCATTGATATACAATTGAGAATTCTACAATGTTTACCTGCATTCATGCAGACATATACTTTTACTGGCTCGAATTTATTGGATTTGTTGTCGATATGTTCAAGTTTGACAGCCAATAATAAATCGCCAATTGTGATAAATGCCGCGTCAGCAACATTGCAACAGTTGTTTAACAACGTCTATGATAGCATTGACGAGAATGAAGAGTCAACAGCAACTACTGATACTGATAAAACCAATGAAATTACTGTGGATGATGATCAAAAAATCAACGTGGATAATTCATCGTTTGAAGGGTACAAGATATTCCAAGATTTGTGTCGTTTGTTGGATAGTGAAAAACCCGAGTTTTTAACTGAATCCATTCATATCAAGTTCCTTTCTCTTCTTGAAATAATTGAAAATGTAATCCATGGTCATCAAAAGTTATTCCAAACGCATCAAGAGTTGGCTTTTTTATTGAGAACTAAGGTGTTCCCAACATTATTAAAATTCTTGAATTCATCAACCAAGAATTTCCCATTAATTGATAGAACTATGAGAATCATTTACGTCTTGTTATCTACACAATTAGAAAACTTAACAATTGAAAGTGAGATTGCATTATCATATTTCAGCCACTTGTTACTAGACGAACCTGATACACCATCTGATAATCCAGTATGGGAAAAAGTCATTGTACTTGAAATGTTCAAGAATCTTTTCAGTGACTTCCTGGTGATAAAGACTATATTTGGCAAATATGACTATATCAAAGGAAATAAAAATGTCATAAAAGAATTATTCACCGTGTTTACAGTTTATCTTCAGAAGAATGATCATTTGGTTGGCGATATGGTTGAACCTGCTCCTAAGGCATCTTCAGGAACAGATGCGTCATCATCATCATCGTCATCACAATCATCCTCATCTACCTCATCTACGGTGTTGTATTTATCTCGAACCAAATCCAATATCAAACCACTGATACTTGATCATTTGGATAAATCTGAACCACCAACAGAGATACCTGCTACATATCCAATCTACTTAATTTACCAAATTTTGGTTTCGTTTGCTGAAGGTATGGCAAAGTGTGTCTATAATGTATATGATGAATCCAAAGACCATGATACTTTGGAAACAGAAGTGGATCTTGCCAATGCCTTGGTCAAGGAGTCAACTGTTGATGTCAGTATGTTGTATGAAATATTCATTTACAGCTTAATGGACGATGAAACATTCCTTGTGTTAATCAAATCGTTCCAAAAATACACCCACGCTACTGGATTATTGGGATTAACTGCATCTAGAGATCGTTTGTTATTGATTTTATCCAAGGCAATAATTAAGAATGCTGGCAAGACCGATGCTTCCCAACTACATCCAGAAGCTGCAGCTTCAATGTTGCAAGAACAGAAAAAACAATTGATGGCGTTTGGGGAACAATTGGTGGAATCAATAAGTTCCACGATAACTGGCGAAGAGTCAGCCCATAATTCCATATCCTCTGCCACTGCAACATTGCATTCGAGATATTTCAATTCTCGCCATGTTGTTTGTCTTAGGGTATTATCCAATATAGCCGTGACATTGAAGTCCACGTTACAGGATTCCTGGAGTATTATCTGGATTACTTTCCAATGGTGTGACTATTACCTTGAAGGTCCAGACCAATTCAGTGGTCTCCGCAATCACAAATCATACCAATCTTTTACCAAAGCAATGCTTCCACAGATTAGTCGACAAGATGCTGAAACTATCAAAAACACCAAGACAAGATTATTTGACAGTCTTGGTGATAGTCTGGTTGATGTGTTTAGGGGGTTGCTTCGATCCTTGACGCAATTGTCAGATTGTGCATTGGAAGGTGTTCAAGATAAGACGGAATTGCCTGTATCACCATACAACAAGACATATTTCCTACATGATCTTGTATATCTCTGTGATGTTGATAAAGCCTATTGGTTGATTGATGATGATGAATCTTGGGATATTGTCAGTTCTTATTTCATCAAATTGGGTTCAAATAGAAGTTTGGGGTTGGGAATAAGAGGGTATATTGTTGAGACGTATACTAAAGTAATTGAAGCCACGGCAATTGCAGGTTTTGGTAAAGAAAAATTAATTGACAAGACTTCTGAGAGAACATTAGATGGTTTAAATCGATTCCTTGGTGCATTGATTGACATGGGGTTACCGCAAGAATTATTGATTGTAAATTGTGAAATTGATATCCATTTGAAGGTTCTTACGAGGTTGCATGATTTGATTGATAAATATGACAAAAACTACCAACTGTCATGGAATGAAGTATTCAAGATATTAAACACTCCATTTAAAACTGTGGTAGGAGATTATAATAGTTCATCATCTGACAAAGTACAATTGTTGATTGAGAAATCTTTTGACACAATTAAATTGATTCTTGATGAATTTATGTCTACTTTACCATTTGATCAGTTTAAATTGTTAATTGACACGTTGGCTAACTTTGTGTATCAGAAATATGACTTGAACATTTCCTTCAGCTCGGTTAGTTATTTCTGGTTAATCAGTGATTCGTTGAAATCAAGAACAGTATTATTCAACTCCGAGAAGGGTAAAGCTAAACCTAATTTAGAAAACGAGGATGATTTGATTAAATTTGTGGAAGAGCAAAAAGAAAGCTATGCATCATATATTTGTTTGGATATTTACTTGTTGTTAAGTTTGGCCAAGATTTCGAAAGATGAAGTCAATAGAGCACAAGTTAGAGATGGTGCTATTCAAACTTTCTTCCAGATTATTGACGTCCATGGAGCGTTGTTAAATAATTCATGGGACTTGATATATGGTATTGTGTTGCCCAATTTTTTCAGTATTATTCCAGAATCTAGAGGTAAAGAATGGCTCGAGAGTTTACATTTGGTTCTTTCTGGGTTTATCAGTTTGTACAGCAAGTTTATGACCACGGAGAGTTTGGATAACATTGTTGATAAATGGCAACAATTGTTTGATTATATTGACAAGCTTTTACGTTTACAATGGATTGATTTAAACTTGAGAATATTTAAATCATTGCAAGACTTGATGATTCCATTCAATATGAAGAATCAAGAAATTAGACAATTGTTTTTCAAACTCTGGTCAGATTTCCCACTTGAATATGATTTAGTCAATTCCAATTATCAAGATTCGTTAGTCCAATTCATGAACTGTTTCCCACCACTTTATAATATCATCAAAAATAATTTGTCTGTGAAAGAAGTTGATTCTATTGTGGGGTTGTTGAACAAATGTGGAATGTATCCTGTATTACCAGGAAATCAATCAGATAATTTGAAACCAACTAATTTGCAGAATGCAGTATTGGAAAACTTGAAGATAATTGACGTTGATGATTCTGATATTCAATCGTTGGTTATCCAGCAATTGAGCAATATTGTGGTATACCCTTTTGGAATTAGAAGCAGGATTGAAAAGAAATTGCAGAATATTGAACTGATCAAATCGAAATTACCTACATTTATTGCCGTGAGTCATTTGGGGTTGGGTTTATTAGGAGAGAGGTTGGACAAGGTTAAAGATTTTTCGAAACTTGTCCAAGATAATGCAGTTGCCAAATGTTTGAGATCATTGCTTGAAATCGCTGAAAGTAAATCAGTTGGTATACTGACGAGAGAAGTTCCTCTTTGGATTGAAAGTAATGATTTGTTGATTAGAATCGTGACTAGGTTGATGAGCCAAGATGATCAGATTGATGAAGAGTTATGGAAGTTGGTAGTTCAAGGAATAGAATCAACAATCACATCTGATGAAAATAGTCAAGATATAAATATCAAACATTATGGACAATTGACAGAATTAGTGTTACCCAAATTATTGACATCTGAATGCAGTCAAGATTCTATTGAGCATATAATTAAGAAATTATATGAAAACTCGTATCTTTACAAACCAAACGAATTAGAGTTGAGATTGATGGACGGTACTAGTAACAACAACAACACAATAATTGATAATCTAACATTATACAAGTTTAGTGACTTTTTCGGGACTACTCAACAGCTTGAAGCATATCCAAACCTCAAGATCAGATTGAATTGTTTACAAGAAGTGATTAGATTCCTGCAACAGCCAGATAATGCCAAATTAAATCTGATTAGTGAGACTTACTTACTATTGAGATCAAGCTTTACATTAAGAAGAATCTTAAATGATATCAAATTATTATACAAACGTCCATTACCTATAATCCAACAAAAGGAGTTGATGATTATATTAAGGGGTATAAACAGTATGGATATAACAAGTTCAGAGAACAATCATGAGTTTAAGAAATTATACAGATTATTGATTCAATTGATTCCTTATTCATCTAGAATTACTGGGTTAGATGCTATTTTACCACAAGTCTTAATTAAAATTTCTATGTAGTGTGTTACTTTAGATCTAATAAATTAATAAAATATATTTACTCTCTCTACATAAATTAATATCCTTTCACCATTATGATGCGTCTACCTTGTATTGTCTATTTTTTGCCAGCACCCTTATCTTGTTGACTACCAGTGGCAGAGGATGCAGATTTGTCTTTACTAATTGAAGAAATCGTACTAGAAACAGATTCAACCACGCTTTTGCTGTTTTTATTCAACAAATCCAACATCTGTTCTCCTGCCTTAATAGCACCAGGAGCCAAAGTTTCTTCGACAAATGGTTGTACTTTATCATTAATGAAACCAGGTCTGACATCTTCTTTCTTGATTAATCCTAAATTCATTTCTCCTACTCTTGTCAAATGTTTTTCCAACAATAAGAAATTACGTGAGTTGGCCTTGTATCCGATTTCAACAAGACTACCAACATATGGAATCAACCCTAATCCGAAATCAATAGCGATATTAACCAAGAACAATAACTGCAAGTCTAATGGGAATCCGTTTTTCAAAGTACGTGCTAATAATAATAATTGTACTGACCACCAAGTAGTTATAAACGTACCAGCAATCGGTATCAAACCCACGATGTTAGTCCATCCAAATGAAACGCCTAATGCTTTGAACCAATAATCGTATCGGTATGCTTTCTTCTTGAATTCTTGCAAGACATTCACGTCGTGTTCACTGATTCCGTCAGGGATTCTTCGTGGGATTTTTTTGAGTTTCTTTTCGCCGTTGGTCTTGATGTTGACGGTGATGTATTCGTAGTATGGATCTTCAACTCCGAGTCTGTTCCATTGGTTATCTCTAAGGATTCTGTTGGTGATGTATTTGAGCACAAATGATGACATTTGGAACCTCTACTTGCTTAGGATTGAAGGATAAAATGAAAAAAGAAATAAATTTTTGGAAAGGTCTTCTTGTTGTTATATAACCTTTTCTTTAACTATGGTTATTCCGATATAGTTGCTCTTTATTTTAGCAACTTAAGGACATATATCCGCGTCATGGTATACCGGTTATCGCACGACTCATAATATTATTATTTTTTATTCCAAGTTTTATTGTGCTTTATTATGTTTTTTTCTTCTTCTTCTTTGCCGTTGCTAAGAAGTCCAAATTGCTTCTTTTTCTTCAAACCAATTCTACGCCTTCCAAAGGCTGTGTATAGTAGTGACTACTGAAATTGATGACATCCAACATTTTTTTGATTGCTGTGTATTTTAGTCACATCCTTTTTAGACATGATGAGCAAACTATAAGTAGCGTGTTCTTTTTGGGCAGCATGTGAGAATGTAATGTGAGTTACCATAATTGGTAGATGTCAAAACTCAACCCAAAAAAAAAATATTCTTCTTCCCCACTATGCTACAACAGATAAAATATCTATTGTCACTTTAATTTTCTTCCAGATTATTGTACTTTTTCTTTCTTTCTTTCTTTCTTTCCTTTCTTTGTATTTATTCAGTTGTCAACCCAATCTTTTCCTTTCTTTCTATAATTCGTATTTACCTCCTACCGAGGAACACTACTCATTTATAACGTTGTATATAATATTAAGGTTCTAAATTTTTTGGTTGCTTTGTACACTGGAAAATCCCCCACAATAAGAAATACCCTCGCTCAACACAAACATCAACGGCATCAACACTCAGCAAGAAGAATATGGTAGTGGGTTATATAGTTAGCAAAGTTCCATATTCAGATCATATACCAATAGTTAATAGGCTCAGCCCTAAGAAACAGGAACAAGAGCAAAAGCAAAAGCAACAACCAGCACACGAGCAAGAGCAAAATGAAGGGACATCTTTACAAATACCTAAACTGTCAACCTCGGGGTCTGAAGAGGACGATTTTGAGGAATATTCGGAAAATGATGAAGTCAAACCTATAGAGTTTGAGAATCCCAAGGATAGAGCTCACTCGAAGTTAAAAGATAAAAGCAGTGCCAAATCTTCATCAACAGGTGTTGCTGATGAGAATATATTTGATAGTCCCAAGAAAGGAAAATCTCATTTATCATTTGTTGATAATACTTCGACAATGACAGTATCTCAGAGATTGGCAAGACGTAAGTCAAAAAGAAGAATCACCGAGGAAGGATCTCCTATAGGTTCTAAATTCAGTGATTCATCTAAGACATTAGTTAACAGTTCGGGTAGAATAAGTGAACAAGATGATGATGAATATGAATATGGTGATACAGAAGAAGATAAAGAGCATAGAATTCAAGAGTATTTAGAGACTCAAAACAACAAGTTTGATGAACTAATAACCAACAATATAGATGTCGTGTTACATCCAGAATCAACTCAACCGGATAATGACACGATTATCAAGATGGTTTATGATAATAGGAAGTCTATTATGAGTTCTTTGTACCAACTAGGAAAGTCTGAAGTTTCATCAAGATTACCTTACATTCCATATTTTAATCCCAAAAATACCCTGCATGGTGACACAATTGATGTGGAAGTTGAGATTTTGGATAGTGCTACTCCTAAAGAAAGTACACCAACTTTACTTGGAAGTCCATTCACTGACTATTGTCATCAAGTTATAGAATACGATGGAAATGAACCATATATTGAAGAACCAGATTCTGCAGAGAGACAACGTGAACAAGAACGATTTGATGATTTCTTGACGCATTTGGACAATGAGATCAAGGTGGATATATTCCTAGATGCATTGGATAATAAATCCAAGATAATATTGTATGAACTGTTGAAACAGGAATTAAAGGACTATCATCACGATGGTGTATTTAAAGATCTCTATCATAGTGAGAATGTTACTCCATTAGACAAACTTCAAGTATTTGTTATTGTTTCCGTCAAGTTGGTTTTTACCGGTGTGAAATTATTTATTCCAATTACTAGATATTTGCTTTATAAGTTTAAAGAGAATCAATTCTTTATATTCAACAAGAAGAATATGGAAAGGTTGATTGATCTCGTGTTGAGATTTATGAATTATCTTGACACCAAGTTAACCAACAATGAGGATATCATTGACAAGATGTATAAACAAGATTATGTCAAAGCAGATGAAGCTTATCAAGATTTTGTATCCTATGTGAAAAATTTCATTAAACCAGGCTCAATCAAAAAGTTGTTAATTCCAGAAAACGATCATGTTGCAGGTGGTGTATATGATTATGTTGTTGGAAGAATCACTAGGAAGGACAAAAGTTCATATGTGGAAGATCCACAGTATGCTAAATTTTATTCCCGTAGGAGATACATTACCAGTGACGATGATGATGAAGAGGGGGAGGGTGACGTAGACATGGAGATGGAAATGGAAATGATGGAAGTCGAAGAAGGAGGAAGTCGTAGAAGATTCCGGTCTACAAAAGTTGGCAAAAGTTCTAGTGAAGTTTCAATTTCCAGTCGTGCTAGCAGTAGTAGCAGTAGCGGAGGAGATCCTTCAGTATTAAAAGCAGCGGAGAAATTCTTTGGTGAAATATGAAGGATAAAAAGGGATAAAAAGGTATTTAAGGTTTAAACGGATTTGATGTAAGGGAAATTATAGTGACTATTACATGTTTTATTTAGAGGGTTTGTAGCTTATTCTTTTCTTTTTTAGATTATTCACTTGATTATAAAGGATATTTCTACACCAATAGTTGCAAAATGTAAAATGATTATTTGAACAAACTGCACGACCAATGTAAATCTTTTTTGTTTTTGGGGATTCTTTTTTTTTACGAGTATTTTGACTAAATCTTTATTAAATTAAAAAAAAAAAAAAAAAAAAAAAAAAAAAAAAAAAGCAAAAATTTTTTTACTACTAGATTCCCAGAAAATCCGAAAAGACCAAATTGTATTTTACATCCCGCAAGGCATCTCTTGGTCACGTTTAATATATAGTTTATGAGCAAGTTTTATGTATAAAAGAGAGGGGAGAACGGAGGAAACTAAATATATGAAAAAAGGATGATAGGATTAGAGAATATACATGTACTTGTTTCATAAGTATGTGCTGTCTAAACTATTATAGGGGGATAGTCGTGCACATGTGCTCAAATCTCACCCAAGGCGATGCAACTGTAACTGAGCAATTTTACAATACAATAAAAATAATAGTCATAGTTATAATAATAATGTATGAACGTGTTACAAATAAGTGGAGTACTAATAAACGTTGTAGAAGAAGAATTTTTCAAAATTTTCAAGGCGGAAAATTCCCCTTCTTTGTTTCTCCTTTTTTTTTTATTTATATCTATGTTAAACGAATCGTCTAAAGCAACAATGTAAAATCTTAAGAGGATTACACGAGTTAAAATAATAAGAATAAGGGATAAAAAATAAGTTGGTCCTATTTAATGTTAGGGGAGAGGTCGGCATTGCTGGGTTGTTATCCCCCCTATCTTCAACTACTTAAAACAAGCCATCTCGTCTACCCCCCTCTTTCTTTCTCTCTCTGAAAAAAAAAAAAGAAAAACTCATGGTTTTCCCATTGACATAATTCCATGCCCGTTTAATTAATTATATTATGGTGGAAAACTCTTGTATAAGATAAGAAGCTTGTAGAAAAATATAATAATTTTTCTTCAACAATGTCTCAAAGCTTATTGTGTATTTTCCCAACCAATCAAATACCTCCATTTTAAATGATGCATGATGAATTACGCCCCTTTGGGAAGTTCTCCTATTGTTCTCAGGTCGTGTTCACGCAAAAGTCGTGTACATGTACAATGGCCTTTATTTTGTCTTAATATTATTTTTCTTTTTTTGTTTTTTTGTCCAATATTATTAAGATTCTTTTTTTTTTTTTTTTTTTTTTTTTTTTTTTTTTTTTTTTTTAAAATAATCAACACAATTTTGGTTTTTTTTTTTTTTTTTTTTTTTTTTTTTTTTTTTTTTTTTTATCACCCACTTTTTTTTTTTTTCCTCCCTTTCTCTCTTTTTTCTTC
>JAKTVF010000075.1:0-48852 GCA_030557055.1 Candida tetrigidarum
GTAAATTTTTTTTTTTTTTTTTGAATTTTTTTTTTTTTTTTTTTTTTTAGAAAATTAAAAATTTTTCTGATGAGTAGTTTCTCTTTTCTTTTTTCTTCCTCTCAGTTTCGCAATAGAGAATGTGAAATCAAGTTACGTCAAGGCTAAGAGGACAGTAATAACTGTGCATTTTGCAGTACTCTAGTACCAGAGGAGTCTACACGCGTTATTTACTTTGTAAGTGGTAAAACGGGCAACGGATTGTGTAATATTTCAATTACAAAACTATTTAAGTATATCATCCAATTCAGCCAATTTTTCAGCAAGTTCGTCAAATTTGCCAAGAATAGGCATAAACATTTCATGCACAGGTTTCAGTTTTCTTCTCTCATCTATGGGAGTCAACGAATTCATGCTTGTCAATGGAGTAATGCTATCCTCATTGTTATTTTCTTCTGAACTGCTTGCTTCTTCTTCTTCCTCTTCGTCTTCATCAATACTTGTCGAACTCTTGGGTATTCGATTATATGACAATTCTGACATTGAATAAGATTGAGCAGGAGGAGAACGTAATGAATTTGGGGTAGGAATTTGACTTACTGGTGGTTGGTTGTAGGATGATGGTGTATGTTGTAATTTTTGGAGTGTTGGTGACATACCTGTCGCAGCACCACTTCCATCAACACCACCAGCAACACCGGTACTGTCACCTCTCAGTGAGAGGTACTTGTGGGTTGGTGTAAGATGGCTGTCATCTCTAGGAGTGGCGTTAAGCAGGACTGGGGTTCGCCTGAGACGGTCATGACTAGGTGTACGCCTTACATGCTCAGGGGTAAGTGTACGGTGGAGTTGTTCAGGAGTCGCTGAACGTTGGATATGGTGCAAGTTGGAGAATTGTTTGTTCAGTTGGGGAGTATGTGTACGGCTGACTTGCTCTGGAGTGGTGGTAGACCGGTGGCTCTCGTCTGAGTATCTTCTTTGTACGGGAGTTAGGGTGCGTTTGAGTTGTTCTGGACTCTCTCTGAGATTCTGACCCTGGACTGGTGTCTGTTTAATCAGTTTCTCAGTATTCTCTAGTTGCCGGGAACTATGATCTTCTGAAACTGGATGTGAATTCACACTATTTTGCAATGTGTTTAAATGTGAGACATTACTGTCATCAAATGAAAATCCTTCTTCATCTCCTTCCTCTTCTTCTACTCCATGGCAGTTTTCAGATTCAACAGGTGGACTAGATGGCTTTACTTCTTTCTCTATTGGCTTTTCGTCTTCGATATCTTGATCACGTCCAACTACCTCTCTTTTCTCCTCTTGTTGTTCTTCTTCTTGTTGTTGTTGTTGTTGTTGTTCCTCGTCTTCGTCTTCGGCGTAGGCATCATAATCATAGTCTTCGTCTCCCTCTTCGGTATCATCCAATCGTAGTTGTTCTTGTATATCTGAGGTTACTTGTGTTAATCTATCAAGAATCACTGATCTTCTTAAACTTGACAAGCTATTATTTCTAGCCACTTGGTCCATATCGTCGTCGTCTCCAATTTCTGTTCTCAATGGAGATTTCGCTTTGGACGGAGTATCAGGAGAAAATGATCCAATTGAAATGTCATCGTACTCCTTAGTCGAAGTCTGTTGTCTAGGTTTAACAAATAAATCTTCAAACACATTTGATGATTGTAATGTAGGGGTCATGGTTTTGTTTGTGGTTGATGTACTGGAAGTGGAGGTGGTTGAAGCAGGAGCGGCAACAGCAGCACGAGTGGTGGTTATAGCAGGTGAATGAGGCTGTGTTTCTGGTTGTGATTGTGATTCTGGTTGTGATTCTGATTGTGGCTGGGGAGGGCTGAGAACATTTTTATTATTTTTGCGTATCACCAAAGGAGCATCAGTTGGATACACGTCACTCAAAACTTCTGGCTGTTGTGTTTGCAATGGTTGAATTGTACCAAGATCATTGTAAAATTCTAGATTTTGTCTAATATTTTCATGATCATTTGCTGGTTCCTCATCCGAATATTCATCTAGTATATCACCCAAATTCTCAAAAGTGACTGATTTTTTGGCAGCACTGTTAGTTGTGGGACTTGTCTTTTTCAAACTTACAACTGAATCTTCACGAGATAAATCAAACTTTTCCAATTCCTCATTCTTAAAACAGTTCAATCTTGCCAATCTTTCTCCGTATGTTTCTAAACACTCTGCTGGTACAAACCCCACTTTGCCATCTTCTTCGTCGGTTTCAACCTCAACATGATCTTTTTCAAGACGTCTAAGACGATCTTTCTTCTCGTGTTTGGACAATTTCTTGATTAGCCACCAATAACTATCTTGGTCATTAATCAAATACACTGGTTCATCAACCTGTAAGGAACAATGCGAAGGGTCTGGACCGGAGAATTCATATAAACCATACAATTTATCTGTATCCAAATCTCTAGGTGGAGAACGTGGAGGTGAAGCAGGTTCATAATCATCTTCTAGATAAGTCATCAATTCTTCCTCTTCATCTTGTGGATACGGCTGTCCATGTTCTTCTCCTTCCAACATCTCTTCTTCCTCTTCTTCTTCTAGTTGTTCTTCTCCCAGATCTACGTCTATCATTCCACTTATTGATTTTTCCAAGTCTATGGTTTCATTGAATTCATCTTCATTTTCATCTTGTTGGATTTGTTGTGCTTGTTGTTTCTGTTGATTTTGTGGCGGTGATGGGCTATGTTGCGCGTGACTGGACTTTAAATTAGGGTCATTGTAATTGTTGTCAAACGTAGATACCATAAACTTGTCTGATTTCTGTTGTCTTTGATCATATATTTGTTGTGTGTTGAAATTGTTATTGTCGTGGTCATTATCTTTAATGATATTCTGAATAACACTTTTACCCAACCCACTCAAATGTGGTTGCATAACCACTGAGGAGGAGTGGGATTGTTCTGAAATGCTTGATATTTTTCTATCCATCTGACAACTGTAGTTGTTGTTAGTGTAGTTGTTGTTCTTGTTGGTGTGATAATGGGAGGAAGAAAGAAAAGATAAGTGTTAGTTAATATTTAGAAAGTATAACAAGAAGTGTGAGAGAGAAAAAGGGGAGAAATGAAATAAAAGAAAAACAAAAATATTTTACTAAATATACATTCTTGTTTTATTTTTATTTTATTTTTTTTTTTTCTGTTGTGCTTTTTTTTTTTTTTTGGAATGTTAAACACACTACTTTTTTTTCTTGTGTGTGTATACGTAATGTAAAATATTTATTAGTGATTATTATTCTATTATTTCACTTAACTATGGTCGTGTGCCATGTAACAAAAGTACTTCATTGTTTTTTTGGGAAATTTTATTTTTTACTATGTTACCTTGTTACCTTTGTGCATATTGTGTACATACTTAAATGTATCTCAAGTTTAGGTAATTTTTTTTAAATTTTTGTTACTATTACTGATACTGCTATCACTATTGTTATTGTTATTGCTATTGTTGTTGTTGTTGTTACAGGCAAAGCGATAAATATATGTGCGTGGTGTTAAATTGTCTGAGTTTCACCAAGTAATCTTCCTCTTGGTGTATACCACTTTTTCTTTGGGGTACAATTCCTCGAGAAAGGGAGTTTGCTGACTTCCTAACCATCACACAACATGAAGTCACTCTTCTGACCCAAAAAAAGAAAGACTGGTAGAAAATTGGCGCAACATTTCGACATGATACGTTCAAACTATGGCGGAAACTACAGGTATGTGTTAGATTTGACAAACCCATACCTGCCATTGTTTCAACTAGATATTGCTGGTTTGTGGTGCCTTAGTATACATGTACACGTTATAATCTCATGTACACCATCACCCGAGCGCAGCACAATGCATTATATCATTAATGTATCTATGTATCAAAAAGTATTGCAAATTGTAGAAAATATAAAACAAAAACAAAAAACAAAAAAAAAAAAAAAAAGAAAGAAATCAAAATTTTATTTTTCGCGTTTTTTGTTTTATGTACATGGTTGTGTCTGTGTGTGTTTACTTTGCTGTGTGTTTATGTTTTACATCCTTCCCCCGGCACTTGCATTTGCAATTGCTTTATTCTTTAAAATAAAAATGACGTAACTTTTTTGGTTGGATGGTATTTGGTTGTGAGTCTATTATAAAAAGCAAAGCAAACCAAAGCATATGGCACGAGTTTACTAATGATTATTTGTTTATGAGCCTGGTTTTTGTGTTCGTTTAATTTCAGGTACCACCCACAGAGAAGAACCAAACCAAAGTACGCGAACGAAAAACTGAAACAATTGAAACACTTGAAACCATACAATGGGGACACGACCATTGTAATTCGAGATTTGTATTTTTATGTATCTATTCGTAGATGTTGCTAACTTACCAACAATACAATACAATACACTACAGCACATTGAAACAAAAATAAGCTTTAAATTTGCTCCTGTAATTGTCGCAAGTCACACGGACACTACCTTCTTTTTTATTTATTTATTCATGAAATTTCAGTAATAGCTCCCTACAGCGTATTTTGTGGAAATTTCATGTTCGAGACACCAAAACCCGAAATTTTTTAGTTCACTTCGAAGGGGGTTAATGACACAATACCACCCAATTGAAAGAGCGAGGGAGAATGAGAGAGAGATCTGTGACTTAGTCTTCTAAAACACTAAGCATTTCTTTTTCTTTTCTTTTGTGAAACAACCGTTTAACCCCTTCTTTTTGTTTTATATGATTTAGTGACAGCCCCTTTGACACTCAATTGACTACCCAAGCCCTTTTGGACCAAGTCTCAGCTTGACACAATACAGAGGCAAAAAAAAAAAAAGAGATGCTTATTTCATGGCTAACAAGGCTGGACTTGGCACAGAATAGGTGAAAACAAAAAAATAGTGAAAAAGTTTTCCCCACAGGGTCAGGGTTCATTCATTTGGTCTAGCCCAGACAGTTATTGTCAACGGAATCTCACCTCCGCACCCACACACACATCCCCTCCACCTTACTCTTTGGTCCTTACGTACAACCATTCACCTGGATACATAACTTGGTTGTTGTTTTCTTTTTTTTTTGCTCGTCTGTTGAATTGACAATTGACTTTATTTTCTCAACAAGGTTAGTTAATTAATTGATACGCGTCTTCCGTCTTTGTAAATCGTCGTTTCATCCTTCTTTTGTGTTTAATTGGCTACACCTACGCAATATAATAATAGTCTAACAACAACAAGAACAATAACACCAACAATAAGAAAAATAAATAGCACACGCGCAGTTGTGGGATAGAATAGATTGTTGATCTTGTTGATCTCTTCTTCAGACATTGTTTCCATTAAGTATGGACTTTTCAAAAAAGCAATACAGTAAATTGTAATATTTTTTTTTTCATCTATAATTCCACTAGTTTGAGGAAGGAAATAAAGTAAATAATAGTTCGTAGTTCAATTAAAATAAAAATACATACGGGTTTGTTTGTGCTTGGTGCGTTATTCAATATAGAATTATTTAATTATTCACAGTAAATTCGAGTGACTAGTTAGTCTAAGTATTCGTATAATCACGAGTGTTGAATCACGTGATGTATCGTTCCTCAGCGAACTTCGGTCATATGAAAATATTTCCTTGAGATTTTTAACAAAATATCCAGAAAATTAAAAAATTGTAATTTTTTAAAATTATATGCTTACTAGAGATGAAAACGCTACCAAGTTATTCCCGACATTCGGCTACTGATTACTCTTTTTGTCGTGGTATGATGATTAAGTTTGTTCAGCATATTGAAGTGAGGGTTAAGCTCGTGTGTAAGGCAATCTTGTGATAAAAAAAGAAAACAAAAACAACAACAGAGCAAAGTTTGCGAAATCGGATAAATCAGGAAAAAATTCTTCACGTGCATGTTCCATTGGGCCGTGGGATGCGCTGTATATTTTTTTTTTTTGATGTTATTTAATTTTTGACACAAGATTTTGCACAAGCATTGGCGTTCGGCTGGGTATGGTCAAGAGGGGGTATAGGGAAGAGTATCGAGTGGGATATTGTTATCAATGGATTACAATACAAAAAAAAAAAAACAAGATCTGAATCAACAATCAATACATTTGGAAAGGAAGTTAGATTTGAATAAATAAAAATGAAAGAAATCACAAAAGAAGAAGAGTAATAAACAATTGATTGGGAAACTCGGGTTTTCGAAAAATTTACTGTGGGTGTTGAGTCACATCCCCTCATTTGATTTTTCTTTTTTTTGGTATTTAACAACCGAGAATCATAAAAGGCATTAAGAAAATTAGCGGAAGAATACTACTACTACATTAAACACCCGTATTATTCTCTCATACTGGTTACCCTCTTTCACCGTTGAAAAAAAAATTAAAAAAAAATTTTCCATACCGTTTTCTTATTTTTGAAAATTTCTATTTAAACATTAAAACTTCCGATCGTCCTGTTTTTTTTTTTATTTCTCTTTTATAACCCTCTTTTTGGTCCTCTTATTTTTCTTTTTTATTTTTCTTTTTAGTATTGGTATCACCAACTAGCGAACGATGTACAGATCTCAATTGATTAAATCTACTACTAAAACTTCTCAATTCACCCTCAGATTCTTGTCTTCCACAAGTCAATTATCTAAATGGAACGATATCCCATTAGCCCCACCTGACAAGATTTTGGGTATCACTGAAGCTTTCGTCAACGACTCAAACCCAAAGAAAATCAACTTGGGTGTTGGTGCTTACAGAGACAACTCTGGTAAACCAATCATTTTCCCAGCTGTTAAAAAAGCCGAAGAAATCTTGTTGTCCAAAGAAACTGAAAAAGAATATACTCCAATCATTGGTTCCAAAAACTTCCAATCCATTGTTAAGAACTTTATCTTCAACAACTCAAACAAAGATGCCAATGGTAAACAATTGATTGATGGTGGTAGAATCGTCACTGCCCAAACCATCTCCGGTACCGGTTCTTTGAGAGTCATTGCTGATTTCTTGCACCGTTTCTACTCTAGCAAAAAGATCTTGGTCCCCAAACCAACCTGGGCTAACCACGTCGCTGTTTTCAAAGATGCTGGTTTGGAACCAGAATTTTACGCTTACTACGAAACCAGCAAAAACGACTTGGATTTCGACAACTTGAAACAATCTTTGTCCAGTGCTCCAGATGGTTCAGTTGTTTTGCTCCATGCTTGTTGCCACAACCCAACCGGTATGGATTTGACTCCTGAACAATGGGATGAAGTCTTGGACATTGTTCAAAACAAACACTTCTTCCCATTGATCGACATGGCTTACCAAGGTTTTGCCAGTGGTAAACCATATGAAGACATAGGTTTGATCAGAAAATTGACCAAATTGGCCAATGAAAACAACATCCCATCCTTTGCCTTGTGTCAATCCTTCGCCAAGAACATGGGTCTTTATGGTGAAAGAACTGGTTCTATTTCCATCATTACTGAATCCGCCGAAGCTTCCAAGGCTGTTGAATCTCAATTGAAGAAATTGATCAGACCAATCTACTCCTCCCCACCAATCCACGGTTCTAAGATTGTTGAAGTTATATTCGATGAAAACTCTGGTTTGTTGCCTGAATGGTTAGAAGAATTGGACAAAGTTGTCGGTAGATTAAACACTGTCCGTTCTAAATTGTACGAAAAATTGGACAAATCCAACTACAACTGGGACCATTTGTTGAAACAAAGAGGTATGTTTGTCTACACCGGTTTGTCTTCAGAACAAGTTATCAGATTAAGAAACGAATACTCTGTTTATGCCACTGAAGATGGTAGATTCAGTATTTCTGGTATTAATGATAACAACGTTGACTACTTGGCTAATGCTATTAATGAAGTCATCAAGAAGTAAATGACAATTAGATAATTCAAGAAAAAAAAGAAAATGAAATGAAATGATGTACAGCAAAATACGAAATGAAATTTAAATATTCGTAAAAAATATATATATACATATTAATAGAAGTTTATTGTTGAAAATAAAATGAAATATAAAATATTCAATGATCTTTAAAATCATTACGCATATTCGCAGTTTACGAATCGCTCCAACTCTAACTCATATTCACACCCCCATAGTTAAAAGGTGAAAGAAAAAAAAATTTCGTTCGTCTTCTTTGCCTATGTCGCGCGCCTCATCTCTTCGCTTTTTTTTTTACCACAGAAAAAAAAAAAAAAAAATTCCAAATATCAGAAGGACTCTTTCTTTGCTTATCCGTAATAGCTTTCATACAATGATTAGAACAGTCAAACCAAAGAATGCTCGTTCTAAAAGAGCTTTAGTTAAAAAAGAAGCCAAATTAGTTGAAAACACCAAGACAGCATTATTTGTTCCAGGTTCAACCGGGAATAAATTCTTACATGATGCTATGTGTGATTTAATGGCATTCAAAAAACCATTTATTAAAAAATTTTCCAAAAAGAACGAAATCAGACCTTTTGAAAACCATGAAGAATTAGAGTTCTTTGCTGAAAAGAATGATTGTTCGTTATTGGTGTTCTCATCAAATAATAAAAAAAGACCTAATAATTTAACATTTGCTAGATTTTTCAATTATAAGCTTTACGATATGATTGAATTTTCCATACAAAAGAATTATAAATTATTACAAGATTTCAAAAAATTGACATTTACTATTGGTTTAAAACCTATGTTTTCATTTAATGGACCATTATTCGATTCTCACCCAGTTTACCAACATGTCAAGTCCTTGTTTTTGGACTTTTTCCGTGGTGAAGAGACCGATTTGCAAGATGTTGCTGGATTACAATATGTGATTTCATTATCTACAGGAGAAATTGAGGATTTGAATGATGATAAGATTTTACCTCAAGTTTATTTCAGAGTATATAAATTGAAGACTTACAAGTCGGGTCAAAAATTACCTAGAGTTGAATTGGATGAAATTGGTCCAAGATTAGATTTCAAAATCGGTAGAAGAGTAAGCCCAAGTCCAGAGATTGAAAAAGAAGCCAATAAGAAACCAAAACAATTGGAGCCTAAGGTCAAGAAGAATGTCAGCACCGATTTCATGGGTGATAAAGTTGCTCAAATCCATGTTGGTAAACAAGATTTAGGTAAATTACAAACTAGAAAGATGAAAGGTTTGAAAGAAAAGTATGACCAAGTAAGTGAAGACGAGGAAGAAGAAGAAGACGATGGAAGTGATATTTATGTATCAGATGAAGAATATTTAGCTGGTGAAATTGAAGAGGATGAAGTTGTAGATGAACCACCAACTAAGAAACAAAGAGTATAGGTTAATATGTGTATACTAAAAGAGATATTTTGTAACAAAAAACAAAAGAACTATTTGACGTAGATTATTCCTAAACAAGGGTTGCAACCTTGCAATCTTCTTTATACAATCTCATATACCAACAATATTGAGCTTGGTTGTAGTAAGTTGTCAGCTTATATAGTCTTGCTATGGCACACCAAAAAAATAAAACAAACAAACAAAAAAAAAAAATCCCGTGTAGAAATCAAAACTCAAGTCGACCGAAAAAAAAAAAAATTACTCAGTCAACGCATCCATCTTTCAATTCATCATCAGAAGTAAACAACAACAATCAACAAAGGGGATTGCATCAACATGTCTATCTTTAAACCACGTAGTGGGACAGTTAAGCAACCGTATACAGAGGAACCCAGTTCCACCACAAGTACAAGTAAAGCTCATGAACTCACAAAGAATGAACATTATTGTGTATCAAGTTTACCAGCTTTACCATCAGTATTTAAAACTCAACCATCATCATTCAACAATGGCTATTCTGATTCCGAATCGAATTATTCATTGGTAGTTAATGAAAACTCCATTTTTGTCTGGAGTTACAAATCCACCGACACAACACCATTATCAATTGAGTTCCCAATTGATAAATCCAAATTCCAATTGCCAATGGCTATTTTAACTAGACCTTCAAGTGGAACTGGTCAAGATCCTGGGTTGGTGATGATTGATTCTGTTTCTGGATTAGTCAAATTTTATGAAAGTGTTCAACACGCACCCACATTGGGTTTGATTAACGACAAGTCGTTAGAATTGAACTTACCACTCAAGAAAAATGAGTACATTACATTGGCAGAAAACATTGAACCTGCTGGAATAGTGGTTGCCACATCAATGAATAGGTGTTTAGTGATCTCGTTAAGAGATTTCAAGAGTAAGCCGAGATTAGACTATTTGGAATTATTGAACAATGAAGGGTTTTTACTGAGATTATTCAAATCTTCTTCTTCTGCATCATCCACACAACCACTGTCGTCATCATCAAATGACACTTATGGGGATGAAATTGTTGCCATCAGATCAGGTCAAATTTCAAACCATGGGACAATTCAAGAAATAATTGTATTGGATTCATCGGGTAAATTTCATTTATACACTTATAATTTATTCTCAGCTAACGGTTCTCCATATGTGGATAAAAATAAATCATTCAAACAGTACATCTCCATTGATTTTAATGAATACCCTGGGATGTTGGAACAACAAGTTGAGTTTTTGGATGTTTGGCCAATTGAAGAGTATTACTACTTGGCTCTAGTGCAAATTCACGGTGATTTATATTTGATTACTTTGAAAATCGATAAATCTGGGTCTTTGCCAATTGGATCACATAAATTGAAAACAGCCCCTTCTAATCCAGTCAGCAAACCAAAGCTTTATTTACCTAAACCAGAGAAGACAGCATTTGTGCTAATTGACAATTCTGTAATTTTAACCGATTTGAATACGTCATATATTAAGGAATCTTCCAGAAAATTAAACTATTATAGCCCAAGATGGGAAGATATTATTCGATTCAAGTCTGCTGTTGACTTTATAGGAAGTGGATATGAGAATCAATCGGCAAATTCAAACCCGGCTGTTATTTTAATCACGACAAATTTTGGTGTTATAAGAGTGGAAAAATTCCCTGAATCACAAACAGATGAAGTGATTGATCCATTGGCAGTAGTCAAATCCCACATTGAGCAGGCTATTTTCTATTCCGATATCCAAGAGATTGATTTCGATTTAACCCAAAGATTCGAAAGTGAAACCATCACAAAAGCCATCCAATTAATCATTGAAGAAGTCTTGAACTCAACCTCACCATATATTCCAAAAACATTACCTTCGATTTCGGATTTGACTAGTTTGAAAGTGAAGTTATACAAGAAACTCATCGAATATGTTGAAAGAAATGGGTTCGACAAGACGATTATTCCTCAGATTGTTGAGAATTTAGAAAAATCTGATGTTGCCTTTCAAATGTGGAATATCATTGATCAAAATGATGATTTGAAGAAAGTTTTACAAGAACAACTAGGGGATATAAGACATTTCTTCACCCATAATGTTTCCGATATCAACCAAATACTCACCAATTTTGTTGAGAAATTAATGGAACAAAACTTGCCAGTTATACCATTGATTGTGAACACATTATACCAAGGCGTTTACTTAAACGACACCCAATATATTCATAACGAAGTGGTTAAATCATGGGTATTTGAAACCAATTTAATTGTTCGAGTAGAAGAAATATTCACTCGTTCATTTGTTGACTCCGATGCTAATAAACCGGAAGATGCCTTGAAATTAGTTGAAGTATTGTATTATTTCGTTAATGCAGCCATTGCATACATGAAAGCAACTAATGGAGGTGCAGAAGATGACAAACAACTTCACGACTATCAAGCATGGTATAACCAAAGGAAATTCTATTGGATTGGAGTATTGTTGCAATTTGATCTTGTACCAAATGCCATTGAAATTGCAGAAAGATACCACGACTTTGCATCATTAGCAAGAATATTAGACAATGAGAAAACTGTTAAAGATATACCTATTGACGAACTAAATTATGCGAAATATTTTGAAAAATTCGGTTATGCATTTGCAAGTTGTGTTTATGATTATTATTTGAACCACGACGAAATCCAACCATTGTTATTGGACTTTATAAATTATAAGCCATATCTTTTGAGATACTTCCAAGAAAATCCACAGAAAACGTCTAGTGTGTCATGGATTAGGTTCTTATTGGATAGTGAGTTTAATCAGGCTTCAGATGCGTTGATTATATCTGCTCAGGACAGTAAAACTGCTGGAGGTAATTTGAATAACCAACATATTAAATACTCGCTTTCCAAATTATCAGCCATTGCTGCTAATAACAAAGATAATTTAAATGATGTCAACAGTGAGTTGTTGATTATCAAATATCAAAGGTTGGCTAAAAACGCTCTTGCTGAAATTGGAAGAGTAGAAGCAATTCCTAAAAATACATTCATCAAATCCTATGTGAATCCAGAGATTGGAAAAGAATACACTGAATCATTAGTAGACTTATACTACAAGAGATTTACCGATAACTTACAATTATCAGCAAGTGAAATTATCAATTTATTGACTACTTTAAAGCCATCTATACTAAGTAACGAAGGGTTTGGTTATGCGTTCAGAGTTGCCCAATCGATACTTAATCAAAGTATTGCTAATTATTATTCGACATTAATATTGGTTCGTTTATTGACGTTAGGTGACGACAAAAATGATTCCTATTCACTGAGCAGTAATAATGATAGCAACAACACGAAGGACCAAGTGCTTAAACAAAGAGCTACTAATTCTGCACTTTACAAAACTTTAAAACTGGATCCGAAAGCAATTTCCAAACTTGATCAATTGTTGGCTAATCCACATGCTAACTATGATGGTGACGATGAATACGAGGACGATCTCAATATAAGACAGTTCAATGAGTCTTTAGTTGCCAAATTGGTTGAAAAACTTAAAAATGACAAGTTCAAAACATGGGTGGAATCAGTTAAAGAACAAGCTAGATTATAGTCGTATAGAACCCCCCTTTTTTCTGTAATATAAACACAATTCTTACTTTGTCATCTCCTTCACTCCCCTTCCTCTTCTATTTCGTCATCATGTAATTCGCTACCTCCTTCACCTGCTTTTTGATTCTGTTGATCTAGTTTAATTCTAACCAAAGGTTCAGGGAACTTTTCTACTCCATCATTCCCATCACCTGCATCTTGATTATTCTTCATTAATCCCATAGAAGCTAATGAGATTGATTGGATCACGCTTTGCCAATTAGCTAAAATCAAAGCTACACTAGCAGCACCACCATTCATTGTCTCTAACTTATCACCTATGGATTCGAGTTGGGTAACGAGATCGGAGGTTAGCAGTTTGAACTCTCTTAGTTTTTCTAAATTGGCTCTCTTCTCAGCTATTTTCTGGTATATTGCAGAGTTTGATGATGATGTGGTTGATTTCAGCATTGTGTATGTTGTTGTTTGTTTTGGTTGTTTATTTGTAAATTGTTTTTTTTTTTTATTCTTATTTTTTTTGGTGTTTTTATTTTGGTGATTTTAATTTTGGCGTTTGTTGTTTTGTTTTGATTTTCGGTTGAGATATTTTTTTTTGTAAACCGAAGTGATTCCTAAAAACAACACTACCAACACCATCAAACGATACTAATGGCCAGGAAATCAGAAATCTTACCATCAGATACCAACTCAAGGAGATCGACATTGCATTTCCAAAGAGCAACTTCCTCATCCTCCACATCTTCGTCATCATCATCATCATCAGCAACAAACACTACCATCACCAATGAAACTGCCCTAACACAAACATTAAAAGATCAAAATCGAATCCTTGCTAAAAGAAACATAGTATATTCTGCAAGAATTACCGAATTAGAAACCCAATTAAATGATTCGAAACTAGAGGTTTCCAGATTGAATACCGTCATATCTACATTGTTAAACTCGATTGAATCGAAAATCACGGGTGATTTCAATGATGTCTTGCGGTATATACAAGATTTAAGGTCAAAGAATGGATTAGGTAGAAATTATCAATCGAATGAATTAACTAGTGCAAGTGCTAGTGAAAGAGTTACATCTGAACCAACACCTGTACCTGTATCTGCGCCTGCAGTTGCAGCTGCACCAACACCACCATTTCATATTGAGCATGATATAGAAAGTACGAAGCCTAGCAAAAGTTATGAAGTTCCAATTTATTTTAAAAAGAAGAGTACTGAAAAAGATGAACAACAACAAGAGGAAGCTAGTAATTTCTCAACTATATTTGAACTACTGGATAAAAGTGATAATGATGATATACAGGATGAACCAACAAGAAGACCATCAGCTGAGGAATCTCGTCCCAAAAACCTGATTTCCAATCAGCTCCCACTAGGCAAATACACCTCGCTGTCTATTGATGAGGGACAAGATAGAGAACCAGAACCCATAGCAACAACACCAACACCAATACAAACACAAACGTCAACACCAGCTAAGTCGAATACTAAGAAATCTACAAGACGTAAAACTATCATTCCACCATCATCAAAAAGCGAAACAGAATCTGAAGATATACAAGTCATGGAAAAGACGCCTGAGTTAAAACAAGAACAATCATTATCGCCACCTAGACGACCTACTAGAGCAAGAAAAGACGTCAGCTATAAACCAATATCATTAAATGCTAAAATGAGAAGAGAATCAGTGAAGATGTTGGATGCTGTTGGTGAAAATGTATTGATTAACTATACTGTTAACAAGAACAAAGAGTCCAATGCTGGCGAACAGAAACCTAATAAAAGAAAAGCGTTGCTGAATATAACCAATACTTTCAACAATTCTAATAATGGCAAAAAGCGTAAATCATTTGCTACTACCACCCCCAACTCAAACTCAAACGGCAACACAGATTCAGATTTATCCATATTTGATTTTGATCAGGTTGATGTAAAACCAAAACGAAATCGTAGATACACCACCATTGGATAACTATAAATAGGGTAAACTATACTTTAACACATATAATATTACATCTCAAATATTCTTTACATGCTATGTCTGATATATATGCTACCGCACTGGATGTCTTTGTCTCTATTTTTTTATTTTTTTTGGTAAACATTGCGAAGTGTAAATTTATAAGACAAAATTTTTCAGATCTCGAACTATCTGGTGAGAGGCATAAGAAAGTGACAGACACTCAAATCAAAACACAATGCTACTAAGGTGCAGAGTTCCAAAGATACTACATCTGTCCAGTATAATACCTAGAAGATGGCAGACTACAGTCAAACCGTTAAATGCGGCAGAAGAAATGAAACTCAAACTTTCTCAAGAACAAACACGAAAAGCACTTCAAGAAAGAATAGATCGGATCCCTATAGAAAACTATAGAAATTTCAGTATAGTTGCCCACGTTGACCATGGGAAATCAACCTTGTCTGACAGATTACTAGAATTGACAGGGGTAATCCAACCTGGGATGAAAGCACAAGTTTTAGATAAATTAGAAGTTGAAAGAGAACGAGGTATTACAGTTAAAGCCCAGACCGTATCTATGTTTTATAACGATGGCAAGCAAGATTATTTATTGCATCTAGTCGACACTCCGGGACATGTGGATTTCAGAGCAGAAGTGTCGAGATCTTATGCATCCTGTGGTGGAGCATTGTTATTAGTTGATGCATCACAAGGTGTCCAGGCACAAACAGTAGCAAATTTCTATCTTGCATACAGTATGGGATTGAAATTGATTCCGATTATTAATAAAATAGATTTGGATCTGGCTAATATACCAGGTGCCATTGAACAAGTGGAAACAACATTTGAACTAGACCCTAATGATTGTATTGCAGTTAGTGCTAAAACCGGGTTGAACGTTGCCGACATCATACCATCAATAATCAAAAATATCCCACCACCTGTATGTGACGAAAACAAACCATTAAGAGCTTTGTTGGTAGATTCATGGCATGATCCTTATGTTGGTGTAGTCATGTTATTGCATGTTGTGGATGGGAAATTGAAAAAAGGGATGAAGATCGTTTCAGCGCATTCAAATAAAGCATACGATGTTAAAGAAGTGGGAATTATGTATCCAGATAGAACTCCAATGGAACACATTAAAGCAGGTCAAGTTGCCTATATCATTCCTGGTATGAAGAACCCACGTGAAGCACTTGTTGGAGATACATATTTCCAATTGGGCAAATCTGAAGGATTGGAAGTATTACCAGGTTTTGAAGAACCCAAACCAATGGTGTTTGTTGGTGCTTTCCCTGCTGATGGCAAAGAGTTTAATGCGATGGATGATCAGATGCAAAATTTGGTTTTGAATGACAGAGCCGTGACTTTGGAACAAGAAACGTCCAATGCGTTAGGTTTGGGTTGGAGATTAGGTTTCTTAGGATCCTTGCATGCCTCCGTTTTTAAGGAAAGACTAGAAAATGAATATGGGGCTAAAATTATCTTGACTGCACCAACGGTTCCGTACAAGATTATCTACAAGGATGGCACAGAAAAGATAATTACAAATCCGGATGACTTCCCTGATAATACAAGACATCATGATGTTGACAAGTACTTGGAACCTACTGTTGAAGCCATTATGACAGTCCCAGAAGAGTTTATGGGAAATGTCATGACATTGTGTTTGAACAACCGTGGTGAGCAGAAAGAAATTGAATATTTAACTACGGGACAAGTGTTGCTTAAATATGAGATCCCATTATCCCAGCTTGTTGAAGATTTTTTCGGTAAATTGAAAGGATGCACTAAAGGGTACGCTTCATTAGATTATGAAGAATCAGGTTACAAGAAGTCAGATATTGTGAAATTAGAACTTTGCGTTAATGGTGAACCTCAGGATGCCTTGACAACAATTATACATAAATCTCAAGCGCAATCAAGGGGTAAAGAGTATGTTTCCAAATTTAAAAAGTACTTGAAAAACCAGTTGTTTGAAGTTGCTATCCAAGCCAAAGTCAATAATAAAGTTGTGGCCAGAGAAACCATCAAAGCAAGAAGAAAAGATGTCACCCAGAGATTGCATGCTGCTGATATATCCCGTTACAAGAAATTATTAGAGAGACAGAAAGAAGGTAAAAAGCAAATGAAGGCAACCGGTAGAGTTCATATCAAGAATGATGCATACCAGGCATTCTTACGTCGTGATGACTAAGTTAGAGTTCTTTTTCATGTGCTTATAGTTATAATTGTATATATATATATTTAGCATGTACATAGTATTGTTATGGTGTTTTTTTATTTAAAAAATCACTTTAATTTCTTAAGAATTTTTTGTAAAAGACATTGTCTGATTCATCAACAAAAGTGTAGCCAACATTCTTCAAGAATTGTTGGAAATCTTTTTCGGAACCTTCAGGAAGGGTGAAACCACACAAGATCTTTCCAACATCATGTCCATGGTTTCTATAGTTGAACAAACTAATATCCCAATCGCTCTTAAGAGCTTGTAAGAAATTAAACAAAGCATTTGGTTTTTCTGGGAATTCAAATTGATAAAGTTTTTCTTGGGCAGCCTTGGCAACAGGAGCTTTACCACCAACCAAATAACGACCATGAGATTTGGCCAATTCGTTTTCAGAAATATCAACAACTTCGTAGCCAGAGGCAATCATTTCATCGATAACAGAAGCCTTTTCTCTCTTCTTGTCAACAACATTGAAAGAAACAAAAATGTTAGCGGTGTTTCCACCACTGCCTCTATACGAAAACTCAGTGATGGCTCTTGGATTGATAATTTTCTGTAATTTGGCAAACTCACCAGGTTTTTCTGGAATCGTCACTGCTAAAGAGACTTCTTTACCTTCACCCAAAACAGCTCTTTCACTAACAAATCTTAATCTATCGAAATTCATATTGGCACCTGATAAAATAGGAACGTAGGTCTTACCGGAATGGTCAATTTCTGGATGATCTTCAATGTATCTTTTTAATCCAGCGACCGATAATGCACCAGAAGGTTCAGTGATCAGTCTCGTATCTTCAAAAATATCTTTAATGGCAGCACACAACTCGTCGGTATTAACGCGAACAACTTCGTCAACCAAGTCCCTAGCAAGTCTCCAAGTTTCATCACCCAACACTTTGACAGCTGTACCATCAGCAAATAAACCAACTCTGTCCAACACAGTCAGTTCTTTGTTGTTCAAAGATTGGTATAATGCGTCAGCATCATAGGTTTCAACACCAATGATTTTGACATGAGGAGCAATCTGTTTCAAGTAAACTGCAATACCAGCAATTAAACCACCCCCTCCAACAGGAACAAAAATGGCATCCAATTTATCTAATCTCAATTGTCTAGTGAGCTCCAACGCAACGGTACCTTGTCCAGCAATAACGTATGGATGATTGAATGGTGGGATATCAACCAAGTTTTGTTCTTCACTTAATCTTGCACATTCTTGCTTAGCAGAATCGAAATCATCTCCATACAACACCACTTGTGAACCCAATCGGGAAACATTGGTATATTTAATTGAAGGGGTAGCAGTAGGCATAACGATAGTTGCTGGAATGTTTAACTTGTTTGCAGAGAATGCAACACCTTGAGCATGATTACCTGCTGAACATGCAATGACCCCTGAAATTGGACGTGGGGAATGGGAATGCAAATGGGCAATCATGTTATAAGCACCTCTTAATTTGAATGAGAAAACAGGTAATAAATCTTCCCTCTTGAGATGAACATTGGTGCTGTATCTATGGGACAAGTTTACTGCATATGTTAATGGAGTACCGGCATCATCCACCACATCATACACTCTTGATGTTAAAATTAATTTGACATAATCTGGTTGCTCTTCACCTTTGGAATCGACGGCGAAATCTGAATCTCGAAGTGCTGTCCATCTTTCTCGTGGAGATTGAGTAGCTGTTGTTGTTGTACTATTGAATCGAAGAAGTGAAGGAGTATGGTTCACTCTGCTGCGCACCAATGGTCTGGCGGAACAAAGTCTAACTAAGGACATACTAATAAATTGGCTATGAGTGTAAGGTACTGTAGTTTCCTTGAATTGACACAGACGTAGAAACTATAAAGGAATAGATATGTATGTACGTATGTATGTGGAAGAAAAAAAAAAGTGAAAGAATAAGCAAATACCATATGATGTGAATGAGTATTTTGTGGAGCCCTGAAATTTTTCGTCCCAATACACTCCGTTTCCGCTGACTCACAATTACTCAAACTTTTTTTTTCACTTTGTCATTTTTTTTTTCATTTCTCGGCGAGAAGTACACGACTTTGATTTGTGGTGATGCGCCAAACAAAAAAAAAAAAATATCAAAATTGGGAAACAATACACACGCAACTATATGTGAACGAAGACTTCAACTCAAAACCCAAAACAGAGTGGGACAATCATTTGAAACTGTGGCTGTTACACTAAACCACACATTACTTGAGGTATCAAAAGTCCAAACCACATTCAGTACCAGTTTTAGTGTTCATTTGGTCCTCTATCGATTCATATCCAGTTTAACAAGATAATCCTTAATTTGGCTGCGAAAAAAACAAAACCAAAAAGTAAAGAGACAAAATCAAAAATTCCAAGAAATTTCAAACATAAACATATGGAACACCATGTTTTCTTTTGCTCGAAATTCTTTATGTTTCCTAATAATTATGAAAATGAAATGCTTCTATTGCATCATTTTCTTTTTTTTCTTTTCTTTTCTGACCTCCACGTTTTCTATTTTGTTTTAAAATTATCTATGTACTTTATCTGAGATATTTTGTTCACTAATATTTCTTGTGTATGACTCCATAAGAAAACTCCTCTCATTTCCTACTCCTCCCTTTTTTCTTTGGTTTAAAACTTCCCGACTTGAGTATATATATATATCAATTTACAAATGTCTCGAATTCAATGGAAATTAATTTGATTATAGTATATAGTTTCCTCTATATGGTTGTTCGTTTCTTTCTCTCTAAGTTATCGGATTTTTTTAATTCTACTTAATTTTTTTTTTTTTTGTTATCTTGGACAGATTCAATACTAAGGTAAATTTCCCTTATTTTTTGGGGACCCATTTTTTTTTCCCTTTTCCAGCTGCTGTTAAGTTTATTATCTTAAATTTTGTTTCTTTATTTTTTAATTTTTAATTTTTAATTTTTAATTTTTAATTCAATTACTATTTCCATATTCATCCTTTGAAAAAGAACCCTTAATAATAATAAAGTGGTTTAAAGTAACATCCATTAGCTATACTTGTTCCAGAATTGCAGCCCACAAAAGAAGAAGAAAAAGAAAGAAAAAATTTACATTCAAGCAACGCAATAAGCCACTAGGGTTTCACTTTCTTTTGAGTTGAAGAAACTATCCTCTTTTCTTTTTGTGTTGCTAAAGGGATGGTACTAAACTTTGATGATGAGTTGAATTTCCAAGACTATTCGAGTTTGAATGATACCAAACAACAACGAGGCACAAATAAAGACAATGACAGTAATACAAGTTCCTCCATCAGCCGAGATCACCACTCAATGGCTCCAGGAGGAATAACCACACACGTCAATATTGATTTTTCAGAGGCAGAATGGGAATATTTAACCAACCATTGTTTATCCCAGAATGCGTATGACACAAATGGGATAGAGATATCCCCTTCCATCTCTAATCAGACACTCCAACTGTTAAGACCCTCATTTCTCTCTGAGTATGATACAGACGCAACTGATATAATGGGGTTTGTTGACCAAAATAATCATCAATATCAAATGCTACTGCAACTACACCACTCGGCACAGTTACATCACCAACCACTACAACAACACCAATTCCAAAATCAAGAATTGAATCAACAAAAACTGTTGAACTACAATGGGTCAGAAAAACTACAAACCTCACATTTTAGTATCAATCACACCACAATTACAGGTACAAACACGAGTACAAATACAAGTACAGGTTCAAATACAAACACAAACACGAGCACGAGCACTAGCAGCAGCAACTGTAGCACTAGTCAAAGTTCCAAACCTATAGATGACTTTTGTTTCCCATCAAGCTTAGATTACAATACATTTCTAGAAAATATAATGGATAAAGAGAATCACATATGTGAAAGATGCTTCACTTCTAATACAGGAGAAGGGCATTGTGCCACTCCAATATTCAACCCAGGGAACTATGACCATGAAATATTTGCGCTACAACAAGAGCTACAAGAAAATAACAATCCTTTGGAACACTGCCAACCACAATCAATCAAAAATAATAACGACAACGACGATGAGGAGGACGAGGACGAGGACAATGAGAATGACAATGACAAGGACAATGATGATTTCATGGATCCCAATTCCGATTTGATAATAGCGGCATCGGCAACAGCAGTTTCTGCCACCACTGCCACCCTGCTGATACTGCTGATACTGCTAGTCAAGTCACCATCTCAAGTATTTATTGACTTTGATGATTTTGTGACGTCTCCCATATACGAGTGGCCGAGCGACGAAACCGGTGGTAATGTGAACTTAATGAATAATATGAAAGTAAGGTTGGCAAATCTCGAACCTAAAACCGTTAGTGATGCCGTGAGGAAAACCATCAGAGAAGAGTTTATTATACAGGATTTGTTTCTAAGTGGACAGTCGCCACTACCTCCAGAGGTACCGAAATCAATGAGGAAAAAGTCAGACAGAGATGTTGAATGGACCCCACTAAGTGTCTACAAAGCCTACACAAATATCAAATCACCCATGAATGACAAAGGCGGGAAAGGTGGGAAGGAATTTAAAGATGGTAAGGAGGGCAAAGATGGGAAAGACAATAAAGAAGCTTTCAATCATTTGGTGCCGTATACTTCTTGTATTGGGACGTTGAATTATCGGCCCAAGGATCATGCTGCGTGGAAACGGGCACCCAATAAGGGTCGTTAAACTAATAAATCGCGAACGGTTTCATCCGCGGTGTTTTTTTTTTGTTTTTTTTTTTATTAATTAATTTTTATGTATTTTTTTTTTTCATTTTGTTTCTATCTGTTTCTTTTTTAGTTCTTGTTCCTAATTTTTGAGAGTACTAAATGATTAATGTTACCTTTTTCTTGTTTATTATTTAATAAGAATGATCAAATATTGTAGAAGTACATATTCCATAATGGAATATGGCCCTAAGGTGTGGCGTAGTGCTGCAAAATTGTACAAAAAATCGCACAGATGCATGTTGGTTGGTAGTGCCACATGCTGATAAATAATTTTCTATTTTTTTTTTTTCTTCATTAATTTTTCAAATCCCACCATGGGAAATGATGAGCACGGTTTGGGTGAAATAGTACAAAACTGTACAAAACCAATCAATACTACAATATTTTTCATTACGCATAAATCACGTGCCCGATCGCAATTTAATTTCTTTTATCATTTCTTAACAATGATCCCCAAATTTTTTTTTTTTTAAAACAATTATCAATGAAATATTTAATTCAGCTAAGATCTCTTCTTTCTTTCTTTCTTTTTTTTTTTAATTCTTCTACTTATATTTGTTGAATAATTATTTTTGTCGTCTTTGATAATAATTAATTTTTTCTTTTTCGGTACCCTGAAATAATATCATTTCTCATGAGTTTACGTCAAGAAGAAGCTATTGCCAAGGTGATAGGGAATATTGAAGGTACTGCATTTGTTACCCAACCAGCCAAATCAGTTGCATCTTCATTCACTCCATTATTACCAAACGCAACTATTTTGGTCAATTCCAATGATCCATATGCTAGCATACAACACCATTTAATCGAGAACCAAAAGGAAGAAGAAATAGAAGGAGAAGAAACTGAAGCTTCTAATGATGAAATTGTCACTGTCACAACTGATGGAATAACTTTATTACAGAATTTGCCTTACTTGTCCTCCAATGCATTCAAGTCCAACAAAGTTGTTTCTCACGTTGAATTGAACAACTTTGACTATGCTATTGTCACCGCTTTGAGAGATTTACAATACCCTATAATTATATCGCAAACAGCTCAAGAAGCTTACACATTTGCAAACTTGGCATACAATTTGGCTACCAAGTTGAACACCTCGGTGTTTCATTTTTTCGCCCCAACAGATTACAACGCCAATAAACCAGTTAATGTGTCTCTAGGTGTATTGTTGAAAGATTTGGAAAACTTATCCGTCGATCAAATTGGATCCAAGTTTGATGTCAAACCCTTTGAAATAGTCAACAAAGTTTCCAAACAACAAGATGCCATTTTATATTTGGGTCAAATAACCGATGAATTGATTGCCGCAGCCAACAAAGAAAATGCCTTGTTAATCAGTGTCAAGCTTTATAAACCATTCCAATTGCAACTGTTGCTCAATATCATCCCAGCAAATATTCAAACTTTCTCAATTGTTCAGCAATCTACCACTCCATTTGCGTCATTTGCACCATTGTTGCTTGATTTCTTTGCTGAATATTCTAAATACCAAGCTTTGAAAAATTTCACCAAGATTGTCGCTGCTACTTTTGGTTACGTCAAAGACTACCAAGAAGCTGTATCGCAATTGTTATCCAACATAAGGTCAGACAGTCCAAAACAAAACTTGACATATGGTAAAGTCAATACTGTTTTGGCTACCAAATCTTCCAAGCAAAAATACGAAAAGTATTTGGAGGCTTTGTCAGACGCTCACAACTTGGAACAAGCTTACATCAAAGTTTTGCAACAAATTAACTTGACTAACTTGAACATCTTGAATGAATTCCAAGCCAACGACATTGGTGTTGAAACTAACCCTGAATTTGGTTACGGTTCTTTCTTGTTCGACCAAGAACAACAAAATAATTTGATTGCATTGGTGCAAAATGCTGTTAGAGAAAACAAATTACATAGTGCAGACAACACCAAGTTGATTGACCTTCTTTCCCAATGGTTGGTGCAAATTCAATCAACTGGTGAAGTTGAAAACAGATTGCATGTTGAAATTGTTGATTTATTGAAAACTGACACCACCACTGCCGATGCTCGTGAATTGTTAGCCTTGGCCAAGTACTTCCAGACTCAGAAAAACTGGTTGATTGGGTCAGACGCTTGGTCCTACGATTTGGGTTCCTCCGGTGTTCACAGTGTCATTACTTCTGGGAAAAACATTAACATGTTGATTATTGATTCCGAACCTTATGGTGATAAATCACAAGGTGACAAAGCCGTCAACGGTTTCCGTAAGAAGGATGTTGGTTTATACGCCATGAACTATGGTGGTTGTTATGTTGCCTCTGTTGCCATCTATTCTTCTTACACCCAGGTGTTACAAGCTTTCATTGAAGCAGAAAAATTCAATGGTCCTTCCATTGTGTTGGCATACTTGCCATACAATAGTGAATCCGATAACACATTGACTATTTTGCAAGAAACCAAGAAAGCTGTTGATAGCGGATACTGGCCGTTGTACAGATACGATCCAACCCTTGAAAACGACACTGAAAGTTTCAAATTGGACTCCTCCAACTTGAGAAAGCAGTTGGCTGATTTCTTGGAAAGAGAAAACAAATTGACCATGTTGGCCGCTAAAGACCCATTGTTGTCAAGAAACTTGACTGCTACCGCAAATTCTGAAGCTAAATCCAGACAAACCAAGATTGCTGATGACTCATTTGCCCAATTGTTGCAAGGTTTATCTGGACCTCCATTGACTGTTGCATTTGCTTCCGATGGTGGTAATGCCGAAGCTGTTGCAAAGAAAATCAATAGACAAGCTTTGGGTAGAGGTTTGAAATCGGTGGTTTTACAAATGGATGATTTATCTGTTGAAGATTTACCAACTGAAACTAACATTGTTTTTGTTACTTCTACTTCTGGTCAAGGTGAGTTCCCAACTAATGGTAAGCAATTCTGGGACGGTGTTAAAAATAGCGTCGATTTGGATTTAGCATCTGTCAAATTTTCTGTTTTCGGGTTAGGTGATTCTCAATATTGGCCAAGAAAGGAAGACAAGCATTACTACAACAAGCCAGCCAAAGATTTGTTTGCTAAATTGAAACTTTATGGTGGTGTCGAATTAGCCGACATTGGTTTAGGTGATGATCAAGATGCTGATGGATTCTCTACTGGATACAATGAATGGATTCCAAAGATCTGGGCCGCTTTGGGTGTTGACAACGTCGAAGGTGTCGAAGAACCAAAACCAATCACCAACGAAGACATGAAGATTGGTTCAGATTACCTTAGAGGTACCATTGTCGAAGGTTTGAATGACAAATCTACTGGTGCTATTTCTGCTGTCGATCAACAATTGACCAAGTTCCATGGTATTTATATGCAAGACGATCGTGATATTAGAGACGAACGTAAAGCTCAAGGTCTTGAACCTGCTTATGCTTTCATGGTTCGTGCTAGATTGCCAGGTGGTATTGCTACTCCTGACCAATACTTGAAGTTGGACGAATTGGCTGATGAGAGAGGTAATGGTACTTTGAAATTGACTACCAGAGCTACTTTCCAATTACACGGTGTTGTCAAGCACAATTTGAAACCAGCCATTAGAGGAATGAACGCCGTTTTAATGGATACTTTAGCTGCTTGTGGTGATGTTAACAGAAACGTTATGGTCTCTGCTTTACCACACAATGCTAAAGTTCATGCTCAAGTTTCCGAAACTGGTACTTTGATTTCTGAATTCTTGTTACCACAAACTACTGCCTATCATGAAATCTGGTTACAAGGTCCAGATGAAGGTGATAAGCCAGGTTACGCTGAAGCTTGGGAAAACCGTAAAGGTGGTCCAACCAAAAAGAAAACTTTGGTTGCTGGTAATGTTTTAGCTGATGTTGAACCACAATATGGTGTTACCTACTTGCCAAGAAAGTTCAAGATTGTTATCACTGTTCCTCCATATAATGATGTTGATGTCTATGCCCACGATATTGGTTTGATTGCCATTGTGGAAAATAATGACGTTATTGGTTTCAACGTCTTGGCTGGTGGTGGTATGGGTTCTACCCATAACAACAAAAAGACTTACCCAAGAACTGGTTCCATGTTGGGTTACGTTAGCAGAGATCAAGTACACATTGTTTGTGAAAAGATCATGTTAGTGCAAAGAGACTTTGGTGACAGAACCAACAGAAAACACGCTAGATTGAAGTATACTATAGATGATTTGGGTGTTGATGTGTTCAAGTCCAAGGTGGAAGATTTATTAGGGTACAAATTTGAACAACCCAGAGAATTCAAGATTGAATCCAATATTGACTACTTTGGATGGACCAAGGACGAATTGGGTTACAACCATTTCACTGCTTTCATCGAAAACGGTAGAATCGAAGATACTCCAGACTTGCCTCAAAAGACCGGTTTGCGTAAAGTTGCTGAATTCTTGAAAACAGGGAAAAAATCTGGTGAATTCAGATTGACTGGTAACCAACATATTCTTATATCTAGAATTGTTGATGAAGATTTGAACCAAGTTAAACTGTTATTGGCACAATACAAATTAGACAACACAGATTTCTCCGGATTAAGAAAATCATCAGCTGCTTGTGTTGCTTTCCCAACCTGTGGATTAGCTATGGCTGAATCAGAAAGATACTTGCCAGAGTTGATCACCAAATTAGAAGAAGCTTTAGAAGAATATGGTTTGAGACACGATTCGGTTGTCATGAGAATGACTGGTTGTCCAAATGGTTGTGCCAGACCATGGGTGGCTGAAGTTGCCTTGGTTGGTAAGGCATATGGTGCCTACAATTTGATGTTGGGAGGTGGTCACCATGGTCAACGTTTAAACAAAATCTACAGATACTCTATTAAAGAAGATGAAATCTTGGACATCTTGAAGAACTTGTTCAAGAGATGGAGTTTGGAAAGAGACGAAGGTGAACCATTCGGTGATTGGTGTATTAGAGCTGGTATTATCGCCGAAACCATCGAAGGTAAATACTTCCACGATGACATCCCAGAAGATGCCTAATCCCATACTGTTCTTAGTAGTATTATTCTTGTTATTAGGCTATTGTAATTAAACAATTGTTAAATGTATATTAGTAGTGTTTATATTGTTTTTCTGATTATCGGTTTCCAATACCGCTATTTCTTGTGGACGCCATTTCTCTTGACCTCCAACTGTAGTTTTCGTTTCATATCCTGTACATCTTTAAGTAATGACTTTGCCACTAGAGTCTGTGACCTTTCAACTTGGAATATATCTTTGAGTTTAACATCCCATAGGGTAACACTAACTCCATTCAATCGCCTCAAGACTCTTTGGTATGTTTGATCTGCTAGTTTCTTCTTTTGTTCTTCATTCCGTTTGGAAATCCTGTTTCGTTCTGTTTTTAGATGATTTAGTATTGCTTCCTTTTGTTTCCTTGTATATGCCATGGGTGTAAGGATTCAAGTGTTTGTTGTTGTTGTTCTTGTTGTTGGTCGAACTGAAAACTGCATATAAAATTGTATTGTAGACTTTTTTTTTCCCGGTTTGTTGGTTTGTTCGCGAATTTGTTCAATGGAAATTTACCAATGCCAGTGGCAAAGAACAAGAGAAAAGAGGAAACAGAAAAGAGAAAAGAGAAAATAAAAGCACCATACAATAGAATATATCAACGTCTATCAACCAGGACAATCCCACACATATATCACAAATTAGAAAGAAATAAAAAAAAAAAATGGTTCTTGAAGCAACAATGATAGCCATTGACAACTCGGAGTACACGAGAAATGGTGATTTCTTAACCACTAGATACGAAGCACAATTGACAGCCACCGAGTTCATTTTCCAAAACAAGATCAATTCAAACCCAGAAAACACCGTTGGGTTGTTGGCATATGGTGGAAGTGGTCCACAAGTATTGTCCACATTGACAACAGATTTTGGTAAAATCTTATCTGGGGTTCATGAAACAAAGATTCAAGGAGAGAATAACTTTTCAAGTGGGATTCAAGTGGCAGCATTGGCATTAAAACATCGTCAAAACAAAGTACAACAACAAAGAATTATCATATTTGTTGGAAGTCCAATAAAGGAGTCAGAGAAAGAATTAGAGAAATTGGCTAAGAAAATGAAGAAAAACAATGTGGCAGTTGATATTATAAACTTTGGAGAAGAAAGTGTGAATACTGCAAAATTAGAAAAATTCCAATCCATTATAAATAACCATGACAATTCACATCTCGTCACGGTTCCACCCGGTCCAAGATTATTATACGAAGTTGTTGCCTCATCTCCGATTTTATTGGAGGATGGTGGTTTCGGCGTTGGTGGTGCCGGTGGTGACATGGACTTCTTTGGTGGTGCTGGTGGTGCCGGTGACATCATTGATCCAAACATGGACCCAGATTTGGCCATGGCTTTGAGATTATCCTTGGAAGAAGAAAAGGCTAGACAAGAAAGAGAAGCTGCTGAAAGAGCAAAAGCAGAAGGAAACAGTGCTGATTTGGAAAAAATTGATGAAAGCAAAGAGGACACCAGTAATGATAAGGACAAGGATAAAGATGTTAACATGGAGGACGCTAAGTAAATTGTATAGAATAGTATAGTTCCAGGAGTGGGGGAGGAAGTGAGCATAATAAAAAGCCATGCATTGTGCTATTCAATAAGTTACATACAAAACCACCTTGCGCGTTAGTTAAGCATATCCATATAAATGCTGCAAAAACTCTAATAAACATAACTCTCCAACAACCAAAAAATTAAAATAAAATAAAATAAGAAAATAAACTTTAGCAACACTATTCTGAAGATCAGAAAGTAATATCATTTTTTAAATCTAGCTTCCACCTATTCGAATCTTTAAATATCCAAATCGCAGAACCCATGAGTAATAGAAATACAAAAGAATCTTGTCGTCGTAATAAAAAGCTTAAAAGAATAGTCACATCAAGCTCTTCACGATTGATTCCCATTAAAACACCACAACTTAGTTTACTAGCATTGACACCACATGATCTCGTTTTAACACCAATTCAACTGACAAGATCCCACTTTATTGATGCATATTCACAGGGGAAATGGAATTTATCAAGAATCCCTTGCCCTCCTTGTATGCCCAATAGAGGTTATATGAAACCACCAGAAAGTTATAACGAACCTTCCAGATTAGATGCTGTTTCTCGTTATATAGATTTGCCACATTGGCACGAGATTTCTATATTCAGAAGGAATCTTTCCAAACTTCGGAAAAATTTCCAAGTTCCTGGGGTTGCCTTATCGATGATTGATAATTTCAAGTGTCATTACAAGATTGAAACCATGCTTAATACGAGTTATGTTCCTCGTTGCATTGCTCTTGAATCTCATGCAATCTTATCCCAAGGGTATTTTTTGCTTTTAGATGCTTCCAAAGATTGGAGAACCAGAGCAAATCCTTTGATTACCAGCTCTCCTTTTATTAGATTTTGGTGTGGCGTTCCATTAATCACATCTAGTCAAGAAGTCATAGGCGTGTTATCCATATTTGACAGATTCCCCAAGGATTCCTTCAGTGAAGAAAACTGTACCATCATGCAGCTTGTTAGTAAAGAAATTATTAAAATGTTGGAATCTCCATTGAATGAAGTGTTGATTAAAATGAGCAAATACTTACCCCAACCAAATACCATTGAGCATTTCATAGCACATAATGACTTAAAAGTGTTACAGAAACAGATTGGAAGACCAACAAGCAGCAAATCATCTTTGGTATTTGAAAAAGACGGTTCGGGTGGCAGATATTCCCAAAACAATACCTACCGATTCATCAAATACGGTCCCACTCATATTAGTAAATCACTGATAGACACCGCTGACACCGCAAAAAGGGAAGAGAAATCGGTTGTAGTTGTCAAAGAAAGGGAGTTGTGGCAATTTTTATTTTCAGTTGGGTCCTTGAAAAAAGCTGGTACAGTATTGTCAAAAGTATTGGCAACCAGCTATCAATTTGAATTTGTGTATATCTTGGAAATCAGAATTGCTGAACCCTATCAGATTTCTAAAGACTATTTCCATACAGTTGAAGATAAAGTTGATGCTGAATCATTTGAACATTTCGACAAATTAGTAAAACGCCAGAATTCCCAAAATGAATTTATGACACGAGTCATTGGATTCCACGGCACTAATTTCACGACCCAGCATTTTGAAAGCTCCATACATTACAAGGCATTCATGTCAGAATTTGGCGTCGAGTATAGAAATGTGAAAGGTAATTCAGTATACAATCGAGGAATGTTGTTGCCATTTTTCAGAAATAATTCAGTTCTTGTCAAGAAATCTGGACCTCCAACAGATGGGCAAATGATTGATGTATATTTAAGAAGTGGAGGGTTTCTTATTGCATTATTCTCCTGTAACGCTTACAAGGATATAAACAATGATTTGGTATCGAATATTTTCAACCACGCTTGTACATTTAGAAAGATATATATTTGTACTTAACGTATCACCAATTATAATAATAAACAGAATTAATCATTTTCTCTCATTAACTCTAGTTCAAGTTCCTCGTCGTTCTCTTCATTATAATTTGCTATATCCATGCTGGATGGATCTGCTGCTTGCACCATGGAAATATCAATATCATCATCACTAAATGGATCATCTGAGTCCTCATTATTGGTAGCAGCTGCTGGTGGTGGTACTGGATTAGGGTTCAGTTCTGTGGTTGTAGTTGTCGCTGTGGCATTAGAATCAATCAGTGTAGGGTCATTTCTTATAGATGGAAGATCTTCTGTACTGTTCAGATCGACGAATAACGAAGGTTCATTCGATGGGGTAGGATCTTCAGCATTATTTGAATCAACAAAAAGACTATCCAAACCAGATCCATGTGTTTCCAGTGATTGGTTATCATCGACAGTGATAGCACCTGTATGCATAGAGCTCCACTCTTCAGTATTGCCTATTTGCTCATCGCCAACTTCTGGAACATTGGACTCTTCAATAATAATACCCTTGGAAACCTTCAATTTATGTAATTCGGCATTAATAAGTTCACGTCTGTATAATCTCAACTGTGCTGATTTCCCATTCAATGATCTTACTAAATGAATGCAATCTTTAAAGTTAGCTTTCGGGAACAACGCATGACACCACAACTGATAAAATTGTAAAACTGAACTCAAGTTATCAAATTCATGTTCAAATTTTTGAGATTTAGTTATAGAATTCCTTGGGTTTGAGTAAAACTTTTTATCATTTTTCTGAATAGTTCGAAGCAATTTGCTATGATTCTTCACGATATAAGGTAAACCATTTGGACCAAACATTCTGGCATTGTCCATCCTTGCTATCTTTGCCCTTGTCCTCAACTTGATAGGTTTATCTAAACCAAGGAGATCGTCGTCACCATTCTTTTCTTGAGTACTACTTGATTCAGCACCTGCTTCTCCTCTCTGAGACGTAGATTCATCTTCGAGATGTGAGATATCTATCCCTTCTTCTATTTCATCTATAATACTTGACATTGTGTAGTTGTTTGCCAATGTAAACAAACAAACAGTATCTGATTTTTTTTTTAAAAAAAAAAAAAAATTAAAAAAATATATTCGAAACCGCGTCTGTCTCACCAACACGGTAAATAAGATCAACTGGTAGCGAGTCTCATGGATAAGAGAACTAACAAAATAAAAAAAAAAAATAAAACTCTTCTAGAAACTTTTGTAAGATTCCTTTTCTTGTTAGCTCTTCGCTAATATTGTCAAGCAAAAAATGTATGTCGCCGAATATTTACCACGGCTAAATTCTATATCAGTGGTGTTAGATGTATCAGAGAAGTTCAAGGTTGAAGATATCTCTGGTGTCAGTTTGAGCTCGCCGTTGGAATTGTCTATTCAATTGAAAGATGCAGCAACAGTCAATATCAAATTACCAGTGCCAATCAATACATTGAAAATCTCCAACGTCAAACTATCTAATAATACCCTATCACTTTCATTAAAGCTTGATAATGCATCCCAATTGACTACCCCATTTACAGATCAGACAATTGAGCCATGGTCATGCAAAGATCTTTCCAAGACTCCCGAAATCGACAGTCATCACAAGTTCAAGTTTGTTTGCCGGAATTGTCTACTGCAACTTATTGATTCGACTGATTACAGTTTCAAAGATATGCCTTCAGAATTGTGGTATGAGATGATGGACTTTTGGCATTGTCATAAACCAGAAAACCACGACGAGCACAAGAAAGATTATAAAGGCGTATTAAAACCAGATGAAAATACCATTATTATTGGAGGATATTATTTGTTAGAAAAGACGAACCCCAAAATTGTACAAAATAATGATTCGCTTGCTTGTAAAAAGTGTAATCATTTACTAGGAGAAATGTTTCAAGACGTGATGAAGATATTCAAATGGTCTATTTTATTAGAGTACGAAAATAAGGGGCAACTAATCAAAGAACAATATAATTCAGGGTTATTTGTATACAATTTGATTGTGGATAAAATCAATTCCACCGCTACTAGGAAATTTAAAATTGGAATGAATGATGAAACAACGTATTTATGGATAATGAACCTTGGCATAAATGTGTGTGTTGATGGTGCTAATTATGCTAATGCTCTTCAGGTTTTACTTGCCAAAGAGGTAGATAAACCAGGAGATTACGAACTTTTGGATATTCCTTATGTTGAAATATCGAAGGATTTCTTACAAGACTTGCAAACTACAAACCACCGTCTACCACAGGTAAGTCAAAGTCGATCTATAGGGTCTAATAAATTTCTATTTAGTTATCTAAGTTATAAATGATTTTCTTTGGTTAATTTAGTTTCAAGAATATCTTTGACAATTGGAACAATCTGTTTTCTCGAAGCATCGGTATTTCCTTGATCAAAAACTTTGTAGACACCTTTTTCATTGACAGCTTGGATGGTTGGTTTGATATTGTCAAGACCATAAACATTGTCATTGAGCTTCAATGGTTCTTGGGCGTATTTGTACAAATTCTCGTATCTTTGTTCATCTTTATCTTCGTAATAGTAAGAAAATTCCCTGGTGTATTTGTTGTTATCTTTTCTGGTGAATGAATCGGACATTATGAATAAATCAAGTTTGTTAAGGGCAAGAGCATCTGAAAGGGTCTTCTCAACTTCTTCCTTAGTGTAATTGGTGAAGATCCAATTGAAAGATTTCCCAAGAGAACTGAATCCGACTCTATCCCCTTCTTTGAATGTAAATTGTTTGTAATCTTTACGCAAAATATCCATGAATGAAAAGCCTTCAAAGTCTTTCTTGGCTGTTTTCAAAATGGAATAAAAGTTTTCTATTTCATTCTTTCCTTTACCAGATAAAAATAATTGTTGAAATTGGCTATCCAATGCTTGCTTGTAATACCCAAATGCAATTGTATCAGGCTCTTCGACTTTTTGGGTCATACAGGAGGTATCAATCAATAATGGACCCAATAACAATTCCAAAACTTCGTGTTGTTTTGCAAACAATTGTTGATCATTGGCAAATAATTTCTGGTAAAAGTAATTAAACACCAAAGAACTATTGGATCCACAAGTTCGTATGATTCTAGGGTTAGCCAGTAAAAACTCTCCTTCATCGGCATGATGGTCAATAATACCCACAATTTCAGCTTTGTGGTCGTCAACAGCCTGTTGCAATTCATCGCCTTGAATATTGTTGTGGTCAACTAAATTGACCAAAACTTTTTCAGATCCTTGGGTCAATTTTTCAAAGTCTTCAACAAAATATAAAAGGTCTTCAGTGATTGAATGGTAAGATAACAATTTGACGATATCTCTTCTCAATCTCAAGTCGTCTTTCGGTATATTGATCATAGGAATCACGTATTGTTCGGATGATTGAATGTTGGAGAAGTATGCAAATGTCAAAGCACTTATAACAGAGTCCATATCTGCAGATTGGTTACCAGTAACAAAAGTATATGGCACTTTTAATGTTTTGGAATCCAACTTTTGCTTCAAACTGACTAAATATGATCTTATAGACATGGTTGGTTAGTTGGTTGTATTTGATTGGGAAGATTATCTAGTGCTTAGTCCAATTTGAACAGCAGTCAAGAGTAATAATTTTTTCCCTTTCTGTGTTGTTGGACCAAGATTTCAGATGCGAAACAATTTACGAAAAAAAAAATAACTTCTATGAATAATTTGATTGTGTATATATGAACAAGTATAAAACAAAGGGTAAGCTATATGATAAAAAACAAAACCAGACAAGACAAGACAACAAAAAATACAACAAAAAAATTTTTATATAAAAATGTAACTAGACTATGTATCAAATTGATTTGAGGATTACTTACCGTAATGTAACTTGAGGTCAAACCATTGTCTTGAACGGACTTCTTCTGGACTCAAGAAGGCGTCACCATAAGTAAGAGCTCTAAAGTGGAAGAAGAACCAAATAATGGCAGCAGAACAAACAGCAACCACTGCAATGATCTTGGTCTTGTTAATACCAACTGGTTTGCCATTTGGTCTGCCGGAGTTGTTGGAACAAATAAATTCCACTAAACCACCAGAAAATAATGCAGCCACCAAATGAGCTGGCAAATAATGATGCAAGAATTTTTGACGGTTCATCAAAAAGAATGGGAAATAATGGGCACACCAACCAATGAACAAGAATCCCAAAGTGTTGTACAATCTTGATCTAGCCTTGTTACTCAAAAGGTAGTAGTTACGACGACGGGTTATTTGGTCAGCCAAAAGGAGACCAATATAGATGGACAAGAAACAGACTTCCAACCAGAATCCAAAAATGTTACCAATAAAGAAGATTTGCCTTTTTTCAACATTATCATTGTAGAATGAAACACCAGTTAAACCGAGTGGCCATTCAATTGGTTGGGATGCAAAAGGATGTTCAGAAGACAATTGATTGTTGTGATGGAACATCAACAATTGCAATTCCCACCATTTTCTCAAGAATGGTAAAGTCTTGACCTTCTTTGGAACATAATGGCTTCTTGGATCAGCACTGTTCAAGTTGGTGATTTGATCAATAGTCCAAATGTTTTCCTTTTCTGGGATTTTTTTGTTACCACTGACTTCTTGTTGTTTGAAACCCCATTCTGGTAACAATTCATCGTCATGAGTCCACATGGCAACCACAGTATCAACGTGCAAGATTCTCATTTCAGTAGCCAAAGTCTTGACTTCTTTTCTTTGTTTTTCCTTCTTTGGGTTGGATCCTGGAACTTGCAATCTCAATCTGAACAAAGTTTCATTGAAACGCTGGGTAGCAACATCGTCATAGACGACAGTGAATTCTTCATTGGTTGGTTTCAATGGAGAGGCAACATCGTGAGTTAACAAGTAACCACCAGTGCCAATGTGTCTGAATCTGACAATGTCATTGGTGTATACCTTAGTGTGTTTAGTGGCGCCTTCAGCAACTGGAATAATTTCCCATTGGTTGTTGGCATCCTCGGCAGCATTTTCTTGTTTGACACAAGTAACTTGTTGACTATTGGAAGAAACTCTTCCATCTTCATAACGCAATGGGTAGACGTGTTGGTGTGAGTGCAAGAAAGCACCAGTGTCTTTGTGTTTGATTGTGATTTGATCGTAGTATTGGACCTGTTTAGAGTGAGCAGCCATTGGTGATTCCAATAAGGTTTCTTGAAATTCACCAGACATGAAAGCATCACCGGTACCTGATCTCTTCAAGATCGAGAAATGCAAGTGGAACCAGTACAAATAAATACAGAATGGGACAATAATGAGTGCCCATAATCTAGCAACGAAATGTTTGGCAAATTCTTGTAAAGACAATCCCTTCTTGTAATCTAATAAAATCCATAATTCGTGGATGACAGCAATACCAATGGTAAGGTAAGTGAAAACCCCAACGTATTTAGTGGAAATAACACAGGACAAGGAAACCCCAGTTGCCATCAACCAGATCCACCAATTTCTTGAAAATGGTTCTCTTCTAAAAGTGGAAAACTTGGCATAGGAAAACATGGTTAAAGCAACACTGAGAATCAAAGTGGCATCTAACAAAATCAATCTCGAGTCTGTGACTTGAGCATTGTCAAAACATACTATAAGACTCGAAAAGAAACAGGCTGCAACACCAAATCCCAAAGTTTTCATGGTCAAAAACATAATTGGCACAGTGACAGTTCCTTGGATAGCCAGCAATGCTCTGTAGGCAATATATGGGACGTTATTTTCAATATACGAATCACCAATGGCTTCGAACTTAAACTTCCCGTCGTATCCCATCAACCAACCCGCAAAGGCAATCAACAATTTAGCAAAAGGAGGATGCAAATCGAAAAAATATGTTCCTTCTAAATAATAGGATGCAAATTTACCGAAATGGACTTCATCGAAAACAACCTTATTTGGGGTTCCTAAATTCGTAAATCTGGTGTAGATTGCTAGAAGGGTGATTAATCCCATTGCGATCCAATATTTATATTCTGGTTCCTTTGGTTGGACAAGTCTGCCTGATTCGAGATCGTCCTTCTTCTCATAGTCGAATTCGATATTGGAATTATAAGTGGTTGGTGATCTCTTCGCGTTAGTTGATGCACCACCGGCACCACTTCTCTTCTTCAATGTCTGTGACATGGGTGAAATAATGTGTGTCTATGGTAATTGACTAGTTCAACACTAGAGCTAATAATAAAAACAAAAAAAGAAAAGAATAGCAAAGAAAAGAAAAAGGTCTGAACACTTTTTGAACAGGTTGGAGGGGGGGCTTTTATATGGACAAATGTAGGGAGAAAAAAAAAACCACAATGCCTCTTCCTTAGTTTCACCTGATTATGATTGTTTCTTCACTAAACTAAATTTTTTGGTTACTGAAAAAAAAGAAAAATGCCAATAAAAAAACACGTAACCCGAAAATACAAACACATAGAAAAATTAGTTCAATTCGCACGCACACAACCCACACTGACCACAAAAACAATAGATTTCAATTTTGTGCAAATTTCAGTGAGATCTGCGATATTAGCTACAAATGTTTGTTCGCTACTTGTTTCTTTTTATTTTGTTTTTCCTGGTATTTATTAGTATAATCATTTCACAGCCTACTTGCAAAATTATCGACACGTTCTCTCTATTTACATATTCAAATACGACTTACATAAATTTCTTGGATCTCTTTTGGTATCCTCCTCTACCTCTTATGATTGGCACCGCTTGAGCTTGTTGTTGAGATGTGTTTACTACAGCAGGGGATGAATTATTACGAGCCATATTAGGTGGGTAATGAACGGATGGGTTGAGAGGAAATTGTGGATGTTGTTGGAGTTGAGGATGGGGATAGGGATGTGGTTGATGTTGTATTTGTACTTGTGGTTGTGGTTGTGGTTGAGGGTGTGGTGTTGTTAGTAACACATGCGATGGTGGTGAAGATGAAATATTCGACACGTGATCAGAGGAATCGTTTCTTCCCAGCCTACTGCTATTTGTACTTCCTCGAGTAGGGAAAGGAATAGAAATTGGTTTGGTCGAAGATAATTGTAAAATTTTGGTGTTTCTTTCTTCAAGCAAGTTTTCATACTTCAAGATTGTGGTTGACAAATCCTGTATCTTTTTCTCGTGCTCTCTTGTAAACGAATTCAAATTATCATGAAGACTTAACTTGGAGGTAGCTAATTTATCTTCATATTTTTTAACCATCTTGTTGTATTCATCGTGTGACGTTTTCAATTCTTGAGTCGTTTGGTAATAACGTTCGTTGGCCAACTGTAATTTGGTCTTTAATTCAAAAACAGCACTACTATCCAGGTCTTCTATTCCTTCACTTTCATTTGAATGATTGCTTTGCTCTACTTCTTTGACAGATGTCTGTAGTCCTTGTAAGTCTTTTTCCAAAGCAGTCAACTTCAATTTCAACGTTTCAATTTCGTTATCCTTTGCAGGGACGATTTCTGTCACCAACTGAACATATTTCTCTTTCTCTGAAGAAGTTCTTATACTCTCGTCGTCTAATTTTCGTAACAATTCATTCTTCTCTGCATTTATCGCTTCTAATCTTGAAATCAATATTTGTCTTTCTCGGCTATAATCATCCGATAATTTCGTTAACTCATGTCTTGTATCATCCAACAACTTCCTAAACTCTGCGGATTCTAATACACCGCTTGGTCTCTCTTCTGAGACCTCGTTCTTGCGCTGCTTCAAATAATGGAACTTGTTTAAATGTTTCATATAACTTGAGAACTCCAACTCATTCTTGTACAACAAAAGCTCACGTTGGTAAAAATCAATAGCTGTTCCATTAATGCTATTCTTTGACGTTGTAATCGGATTACTCGTCACTATATCGTCGCCATTAGCTGCTCCATTCATACCAGCAGGCAACTTGAACACACTTGAAGTCTCAACGGTGGTTGTAGGAGAAGACATGGGTCTTGACAATCGTAACTCATATTTACCTTTCTCATTGAAAACATTGTTGACTGACTTCTTTTCATCAGTGTCAGAAAACTCGTGGCCACTAATACTACCTTCTCTCACATATAATTTTTCATGAGTAGATAATAGTTCTGGAATTGGGTCGAATTGCTTGTGTGGTTCTTGGTGCAACGCAAGTGATGAAGGTGCATTACTCATAAAGTTATCATACAGACCACCATTACGTGATATGTCCGCATCCGAATTGTTATCATCACTAAATTTAACTTCTTTAAATTTGATTTCATTTTCAAGACTATTATTACTGTTGATAGTTATTGTGTTGCCATTGTTGCTATTGCTATTGTTATTGTTGTTATTGCTATTATTATTATTATCATCTCCATTAATTATTAAATTAGTTGGTATTATAGACATCTTTCTGTTTTGTAAAGTTTGTTGCAAAAGCTTGCTTGTTGGTCCATCTCTAATATTGAAGTACATTGGTCCAGCCATTGATGAATTTCTTGATAGCTTATTTTGGGATTCATTTTGGGAGACGTAATCATATTTAGAAAGCAGAAAGTCAGATAACTGATTCTTGAAAGCGTCGCTAATAATTATATGAGGGTTTAGACTCAAGCAAGCAATAGCTACATCCTCTGCACAAATCGAGTCGTTATTCTGTGCTAATATCCAAGACACTGGACCTTCTAATTCAAGTTCCTTAGATTTTTCCGCATCCATCATTTTCGGATGAAGTAGTAATGATTTTAAAAAATCGCGACTTCTCTTTATGATAACACTCTCCAATTTGGCAGCACCATTTGACTTTTCTTCTAATCCCTGCAACAATATGAGTGACATCAATTTAGGTCTGTTGGCTCTCAAAAACTTGAATGGGGACGATACAAATTCAATGAAATTAAACACAAACATCCCATACAATAATGTTCCTAAATATTGCCAATCAAACACGACTTCTGTTGCCAACGGATACTTCTCTGTATAGTCAATCTGCCAGTTCAAAAAGTCTTTATCTCTATCCTTGAATTCATTAAAAATTTCATTTCTCTCAGGTACGTTCTTGTCCATGTCACACCACTGAATCAACCTCATGTATATAGCTAACAAATCAGGTAAATACTTCCCAAGCTTATGTCCCACCTGTGGTATTAACATTATTAATACAGTATATGCTGAAAACACTAGTGTTTCGTTAACGTCGTATAGAACACACTTTAGTAAATCGATGAATAAATCCGAATCTATTATGTGTGCAATGGGTGATTTTTGTGTGGCAACCAATGTCAGAATTAAAGTCAAAACATCATGTCTATATTTGAGTTCCCTGAAATGTTCATCAAGCAATGCACAATAGCTCGATATATGCTTTAACCCATACTCCTGTAGTAGATTAATACAATTTAACTTTATGAACCGTAGTCTCTCGTGGTAAGCTTGTGAGTCGCTCGCCTCTAGATTGAAGTATTCAAATCGTGCCTCATCGGTCAAGTAAATCTCTAAAATTTGGTTCATGACCAGTCTACCTATTATTTCCCTTTCCTGCCTTAATTTCCCGTCATCAGCTGATAATGGGTCTGTTGACACTCTTTTAATAAACTCTCTTGCCTTCTCCACAAATTCAGAATTGTACCCTGCACTATCCAATGCGGGTTTAAGGTATGTCTGTAGCCATAATTTCAATTCTTTTGCATTAAACACACACAGCACATTTTTCAAAACATCAAGAAATGCACATTCTCTTGAGATGTCTTTTGAAGGAGTGATATATTTGTCATATATTATGTATAGTTCATCATTTATATTGGTAGACAGTTGCACGGTTGCCAAGTTGTTATGCTTCTGGATGTATTGCGCTGTGACCAGATCTACTTCTGCAACAATAGTCCTATTGTGCTCATCATCAGACCAGCTTGAGAACCATGTATCTAAAGCTCGTATTAGGGATCTTGATGATCCAGACATTTTGAGCAGCCCTTAAAACAAACTATTTCTGGTATTGATTCACTTAGAACTTGGAGAAGAATTTTTTATTTATTTTTATTTTATTTTTTTTTTCTTGTGTACTAAAATTAAACTCTATTTTTCTCTATTCTTTACTAATTATTTTTTTTTTTGTTTTTTCCTTCCCTAGGTTCCCCTATCATTGATTACATGTCAATGGACCCCGTACCAAGTAATCAACAAATTAAATATCTAAATGCAAATTGTGTTAAATTAGAAACTACAAGAGGGAACTACATTTCTTTACCTAAACAATGTACTAACTATTGATATCCAATACATTTCTGGAGACCAATATATATCATAACCTGTTCCCCTCAAATATCGTTGGAGATCAGGTTCCCATGCTTCGTAAACGAAATTGAAAAAAAAAAAAAAAAAGTTTAATCTCCGACGACAAGCACTCACATATACACACATAGAGAGAGTGTGAGAGAGAAACAATTAATAACACACACACACACAGAGAAATGACAGCTTCCTCCTCATCTTTACTTGAAATAATTGAATCAGTGGACTCCTTCAAATGGAATGACAGTTTCTATAAATTAATAACTCATGATGGAGCTGCAGTCCTTGGATATATAACACCATTCGTTGCAAAATTCTTTGGAACAACATCATCATTCGAAGTCAACAATGACAAGAGAACCATAAGAATACTTGACAAGTACGATACTTTAGAGAAAAGAAATGAAATGTTTGCAGAAGTTGGTAACAAGTTTAGATATTTACCTGAGTTTGACGACTTGCTCAATAAAGGTTGGAGAAATGAATTGTACACAGTGTACTACCCGAGTACTGTCCCATACGTTTTAATAGAAAGAGCTTTTTCTGTCTTATTAGGGGTTGTGACATATGGGGTTCATATTAATGGGTATGTTTCCCCTGAAAATTCGTCCAACGGTAAATTAAAGATGTGGATTCCAAAGAGATCGCTTACTAAACCTACCTACCCAGGAATGTTGGACAATACTGTTGCTGGAGGATTGGGGTACCCATATGGATTAGAAGAGACGGTAATTAAGGAGTGTTTTGAAGAAGCCGGATTAGAAGAGGAGTTTGTTAGATCCCATATTAAGAGTACTGGTGTTGTCTCGTACATGTACTTAACAAAAGATGGACGTGTCCAACCCGAAGTGGAATACATTTATGATATCAAGTTTGAGAATGAACAAAACATTATCAAGCCCCAGGACGGTGAAGCAGAAGACTTTCAACTTTTGGATTTGGATGAAATATTGGATAAACTTCATGAGAAGAAATTCAAGCCCAACTGTGGATTGGTCATTGTTGACTTTTTAATTAGACACGGTTTCGTTACTCCAGAGAACGAACCTAATTATTTAGAAATAGTTTCCAGATGTCATGTTCAAATGCCATTTGCTTGTAGATAGATAGACAAATCGATAGATAGTTCAAAACATACATTAATAGAATGATTGTAGAATATTTGTATAAATAGATCTATAAATTACTAACTCTAAGCAACGATCCTTCGGCATACATATCGGCAATTTGTGGTTTGAAGAATTTGGTACAAATAGGTCTTCTGATCTTACTTGTTGCGGTAACAACTCCTCTTTCGGGAGTCAATGGTTCGAAATCAACAAAAACATTATGCAATTTTTCGAACCCTTGCAATTGACCTTCAATTGATGCATTCATGTCATGCAACAATGCCTTTCTGTTTCCGGGGTTTTCGAAAAACTTAAAAATGCCAGCTGGCTCGTCAAATTCAATGTTAAAACGCTTCTTCAAGTACGGATCAATCAACTCCTTGTCGAGACCAACCACCCCAACTAAATAAGACTCAGTAGAGTCACCATGAACAAACAATTGGGAGATAAATGGAAATTGTGACAAATAAAAATTTTCAATCTTTTCGGGAGAAACATACTCACCTTGTGATAACTTGAAAAAATTCTTCACCCTATCGATAATTTGTAATCTGTTACCAGATTCAGGATAAACAGCAGCAACATCACCGGTGGAGAACCATCCATCTTTGTCAAAGACTTTGGCAGTTTCCTCTGGGTTCTTGTAGTAGTGAGGGAAAATCTGAGGACCTCTTAACAATAATTCACCTCGTGGACCCTCTTTATCCTTTGATGTGTACCCCATTTCATCGATATCTTTCAACTTGAACTCAGTAGTAACGGTGATAGGTCCACATGAAAAGTCATTGGCGTGTGCTGGAGCAAGACAAACCCCACTTGAACTTTCAGTCAAACCATAACCTAAACGAAGCCCCTTTGGTAAATTCAAAACAGCTTGAAGGAATCGATAAGACTTTTCTGAAGTTGGAGCAGATCCTGTGTTCATAAACTCAACTTTTCCCATACCAAGCTTGTCACGCAACTCAAATAATAATTTATCACCAGCGGGGTAACTTGGGTTGGTGAAATCTTCTTCTTGCTGCAACTTCAATTTCTTGTTAATGATATCAGTGAATAATGCCTTTACTTCTGGGTTGGAATCATTTTCCACGGTTTGTGCTTTGATCATGGCTTCCACTTTGGACAACACTCTTGGCACCAAACACAAAAAAGTTGGTTGCAAGACTTTGATATCGTCGAATAAAGTCTTTGCCAGCGGACTTTGAGGATAGCCAATTTTCACACCGGCAAGGATTCCAGCTTGGAGAACCATTCTCTCATAAATATGTGCCAAGGGCAAGAAACTGTAGTGAACACGTCCAGGAGAAACACCAAGCAGAGTACAACGTGTTGTGAGTCCACAAGTGACAATTTTATTTGTCAACACAACACCCTTTGGAGCTGATCCAGTTGTACCAGAAGTAAATGAGATTGTGAATACTGTATCTGAAGTTGGTGGAATTGGTGCCAATGGGCTAATTTCACCAAACTCTTCAACTTCTTTGATATCATAAACAGTGATATTGTTTTCACGGCCAAATGATCTCAATTCGTCATCATCTTTACCACCAGTAAACAGATCCATGGAAACAATGGTAATCAAATTGGACAATTCTTTAGGGTTGGTTTTCTTCAAGTTAATCAAACCTTTAATCTTGTCCTTTCCTGTCACTATAATTGGACACTCCGTGACACCTAATATATATTTACTGGTGTCAGGTCCCAAAGTGCTATACAAAGCGGTGTTTACAATCCCATAGGAATTGGTGGTGACATCACACAATGCCCATTCTGGACGATTGTGACTGAAAATCGCCAAAATAAACGGGTCTTTGTTGATAGGATTGTATTTCAATTTCGAATGAGCTTCAGAGGATGTTTTGTAAGGGTTATTTTCCAAAACATAATAAATACCAGAACCAAAATTATTTCTTCTTTTATGTATTTGTTTGAAGGTTTCAAACTTGTAATTGCCAAAAGTACCATCTGGTTTCTTGACCCTGTGACCAAGGAATGGTTGATCTGCATACATAATTGTACTGAATTCAAATACTCGATGCAATGTATTCAAATCTGGATGTGGACATGTTGCTAGGGTACTTGGATCATAGGCATTTCGGTAAACATGAGAATAACCAGGCTCTTCAGAATCAGGAATTGCAACAGTGGTTGCAAATTGGAGTGGTTCGTTATATTTAGCCTGAAGGCTCTGATAGATTTGTTCAGGAGATTCTTTGAATGAAACGGACATTACTGGATTTGGAGAGGGATAAGGGTCAAAAATTTTTCTTTCTTTTTTTTAAAAAAAAATAAAAACAAGGGATCCATGGGTAGGTTTATATTCGTCACTAAGCCAATCCACATTGTTGGGTTTTGGATTTTTTTGGAGGGGGGAAGTGGATTACTCCACCTTGCGAATTATCCCGATAACATTAGAATATCACCGATAGCATTCTCCAAGGGAAACCACGGCTTTTATTTGGTATTTGACGGTATACAAACCTTATCTCCACCCAAAAGCCCACATGAATTGAATATCAAGTGCAAATAAACCAACATAAATATTTATCCGTATTAAGCTTTTTTTTTTTCCATTCATTCCTTTTGTTGAAAAGTGGTGAAATTCCATTGTTTCTTGTTGCGAAAATTGTACTAAGTTATGTCTAAGTTTCAAAACCTCCTTCCTTCCACCGGCACAATTCAAGGATAAGTTTTGAATGTGAATCCTAAGCCCACTGATGTCAGTGTGTTGTCAAAAAAAAAAACTCATTACTTACAACCTGTCAAATATTGCTGAATAATAATTGTGGGCCGTCCACATGTGGGGAAACAAGAATTTAATTATAATGAGGGGAGGCAATGAAACGTAAAAAATACATTAGACTAAATCGCAACAACACTAATGTAGTATTTTTTTGCCTTTCTTATCTTTTCATCACACGCACGTCTTTCAGTCGGTTTTATTTTATAGCCGATATGTGTGGGGGTGGAAACAAAGAACGAATTTAAAAGTCTTTTTTTATTTTAGCCTTTTACACTGTGGCTACGATTTAATCATAAAGTGAATCATTTAACTTGAATGAGATTGAAGCAACACTACAACATATGAAGTAGCAACAACATTCATTAGACAGAGAGTGAGCAAAAAAAATAAGAAGAAAAAAACAGCTGTCCTCGGCGAGGCTCGAACTCGCGACCTTCAGATTATGAGACTGACGCTTTAGCCAACTAAGCCACGAAGACTTGCTGTTGCCAATTGAAAATTCGCGTGGTGACCCAACTCTGCTAATTGAGGAGTTGTAGATCATGGAAAATGGCGATTCCCGGTCGGTTCTTTACCTATTGGTACTCTGTGTTGTAAGAGGTGTTGTAATAAAAGATAACTTTACCCATATTACTCTAGTTTGAACAACAAATCGTGCGATGAAGAATATAAATTATCAATATCACGTGACATAGTTATGGTCCATATAAAGAGAATATTATTTCCTGTTCTTTATGAGTCAATATTTTCATGAAGCAATCTTCTTATTACGTTTAGATTCAAATTACATTTTTATATCATATTTTTATATCTGTTTATTATCCATATCGATCTGATTATGTTGTTTTACATTTCTTTATCTTTCATATTAGTCATATCAATACATTATTCATATTTATCATAAAAGTTATATTAGTCTGTATTTTATTATCCTAATATTATATTATGTATAATATTATTACTACTTTTTACGTAAAATCCCCATTGACATGCAACTGATTTTACGACTAGAAGAAGAACTTATATTTGTAATTGAACGATACAAAAGGGCACGTAGTCGTATACCCGTAGGACGGAAATTTGCAATCAATCGCAAAATTATCAAACATATGTGGTGAACCAACTGCATTAAAAGAATTGATACAATCAGCTTATTTATATTCTTAAATTGGTAAAGATCATCTCTTTATCCAGACAATTTTTTGGAAGTGTAATACGGAGATGGTTGCTCATAGTTGGGTAAAATGGATAATTTCATTTCATATTTTAACAAAATCTGTAAGAAAAAAAAAACACTTAAAAATTTGCCTTGCTGAAGTTGGCTACCAATGAATTGTTTTAAAATTGGGTGTGCAGATCAAGCACTCCCTTTATTGACAATAAATTAACCAAGGAATCATTATACGACATAATTTCAAGTAGCGCACAGTTAGTTTGTTCAAGAGATGGCAGTACATAATTACAATACCTGAGTGCATCTTTTTATTCTACATGCAGGATTTTGTTTTACAATAGCTTTAGATATCGAGTTTGTTGAGTTTGTTCTCATCGTGTGAAGGTACCAGTCTTCAGTGATTCTACTTTAGTATAAGAATGGATCGTTACGGATGTTGAATATTGGTTTCAAGGATTTTCACTGGATCGAGATTCTCACGCGGCATCGCCATTTTCCATGATCTACAACTCCTCAATTAACATAGTTGGGTCATCACGCGAATTTTAAATTGGCAACAGCAAGTCTTCGTGGCTTAGTTGGCTAAAGCGTCAGTCTCATAATCTGAAGGTCGCGAGTTCGAGCCTCGCCGAGGACAGCTGTTTTTTTCTTCTTATTTTTTTTGCTCACTCTCTGTCTAATGAATGTTATCTCTGTGATTCGTTGTACTATTGTTGGTTTAATGGGCCATCAAGTCTACATAATTTATAATGAACAAGTCAGATATATTGCACACATACATTTTTGTTTGGTTGTCTCGATCTACAGACTCACACTCAACCAACTAGTATCGTCTCATACAAAAATATCTATCTGATGTATATAAATTACTACACACACACGAGACAACTTACAACTTTGCCTTCTTAAAAGAATTATCCTTAAACTTAACCAACCCTTCCTGGATGATTGACGCAACTTGCACTCCTCTGTCATTGTAGATCTCCCCTTCAAAAATAACTCTATTATGAGAAAATCTAGAACACTTGAAACTGAACCCCATCCACTTTGTCACGTCAAAATCATCGTCGTGGAAATAGATAACGTGGTCCAATGAGACACTGTCGTAGTTGATTGCTCGCTCATCCATGGTTAAATCGTCAATACGTAATATTCTGTTCAACGTACCCAAATACAACCCATCAGTGATGTTTGCCAACCCTGCAAACTGGAACGCTTTATCGAGATTGGTCAATGGTTGGTTGAATCCTTGTTCATTGTCAATACCCCATCTGGCAAACGCACCCATTCTACGTTCGGTGACCGGCAATTTGTCTTCTTCAGTAGACGAGCCCAACTTGACAAGTTCGGGAGGGAACTTGTAGTACAACAACAAGTTGGATTCCATATCGGATACAGGCAAACTGCTAACATCGCGATCTTTGATCCACGCATGGTTCGGTGTCTGGAAAACAAATGGTTTTGGTGGTGCGTTATCATCATCGTCATCATCGTCATCATCGTCATCATCGTCGTCTTCATCGCTGTCCTTGCCCTTTTGCCTAATTTGCTCTTGGTAGTCGTCGTATTTCTTCATGGCAGCTTTGTACGAGTTCCTCTTGGTCAAGGATACGTTGGCGATGTATATGACCACGCCATTTTGGATTCCTTTCACTTGTCTATTGCAAAACGAGTTCCCATCAGAAATATGTTGGACTTCCCATTCTACAGGGGTTGTGTCACTTCCCGCACGAATGAAATATGAATGCAACGAATGGGGACTGAAATCAGGACCAGAAGATTTCATGGCGACTAGTAGTGCCTGTCCTGCCAAGTTCCCACCAAACACTCCTCTGACTTCTGGGAACGGTTTCACAAGCGGCTTGACTCCCACATATTTGTTCTCACCAACTTCGACCACGCCAAACTCTTTCTGGACATCTACTGTCTCTCCGTTCTTATAGTTGTGCGTAGGCATAGTCAATAAATAAATATGGTATGTAGTGCGAGATGTCTTGTATTCTGAAAATAATAGAAACAAATTAAAATTGTTTATCAGGAAAACTTGTCGGTTTATGTCTTTGCCATCTGGACTCCTGTGAAAAAATAAAAACAATAATCCATGTGGGGAAATATTCACAGACACTCTTATTTTGTGCCACACTCGCACCGAATTTATGACCCGCTAACGCCGGTACGTACTATCTCCACACCACGTAACCGAGCTATTGTTGCTTCGGTAAAGTTTTGTTCGACTTGAGTCCGGATAGTTGCAAACTGGAATAACTGACAGTTAAAGATACGTCATAGAATAATACTACATTCTACTATCTTTTCTATGATTAGAGAAAAGTGATGTGGATATACCTGTTCACTGGACGGAGTTGAACATTCTGACAGGTAAATCTACACCGAAGTGATTGAAGAGAAAGTGTTGTTTCCTTGCCACACATTCCCCTTCTTCTTTTGCAACAATTATAATCAAACATAAATTTCGCTATACACTCTATAAATAAATAAATAATTACAACTTGGGGTTGTCCTTGATGATAAACAAACGTTCTTGGGTAACACTAGCAACATGCACTCCCTTGTCGTTGAAAATCTGACCGTAGAAAAGAACCCTATCGTGACTCAATCTCGTGACTTTGACAGAGTAAACAAGGTACTTGGTGACGTCAAACTCACTGTCATGGAAGTAGATACTATGGTCCAACGACGCATCAAAGGATGTATCTACCTCCATTCCTTTGTTGGAGAAATACTCTATGAGTCTCACCCAATCAGAGACAGCTGTCAACGCAGCATATTGGTACTCCTGAGTTAGACCGACAATGGTTTCCTTATCGTCGTTTCCAAACCTCGCCATAAAGGTGTAGACGTCTCTGGAGAGCACCTCAGGGAAAACCCTGACAGTAATGTGCGTGTTTGGATTCATACTGAGCACCTTGCATTCGGAGCTGTTGTGACTCAATTTGCGGTAATATGGCTCTGTGTCGCGTTGAAACAGCAATGGTGGTTGGCCCGTCTTCTTCACCACCTCGGAAGTAGAATGCTTTCTTGTCAATGAAATACTGGATGTAAAAACAACTCTCTTGTTCTGTATCCCACGGATCGATCTATTGGCATAGGTTCTTCCGGTGCTGGTCTCGTCAACCTCCCACTCCATTGGAGTTTGGTCGTCTACAGCACGAACAAAATAAGCATGGACAGAATGGGGATGGAACCCCTGTGGGACAGATCTCATGGCCACCACCACCGACTGCGCAACTATGTTGCCTCCAAAGACTCCTCGCATCTGCTTTCTTTGTTTCTTCAACGGCTGGACACCCTGGTATCTGTTGGTATCGATCTGTTTGACGTCATATAAGGTCGATATGTCCACAGTTGGTACACTGCTAATAGTTGAAACCTGGTCCATGGTCTGATTTGATTTTGTGTGGTTATTATTTCAACTTCGGAAAAAGATTAAACA